>APFE030836477.1:53990-142479 GCA_000404065.3 Pinus taeda
TCAAACATTTTGATCTTGATGATGCAACTTTATTTGTCAAGAAAGTTGGCAAAACAATTGTATATCTTGTGGTATATGTATATGATCTTTTGATGACAGGGAACAATGAAAGCTACATTGCATCCATAAAGAAGGAATTGGGGAAATGTTTTGAAATGGCCGATTTGGGCTATGTTCATTACTATCTTGGCATTGAAGTAACCCAACATCTAAAGTCCATATTTCTTTCTCAAAAGAAATACATTGGAGATCTGTTGAACAGGTTTGGCATAACAGAGTGCAATCCTCTTACTACTCCAATAGAACAAAACTTAAAGCTCACATCTATTGAAGGAAAAGAATTTGAGGATGCAACAAAGTATAGACAGCTTGTAGGAAGTCTCAACTACCTAACTACAACCAGACCAAACATTTTGTTTGCTATTGGAATCCTCTCCAGGTTTATGCAAAAGCCTTGTGAGGGTCATTGGTTTGCTACAAAAAGAGTTCTAAGGTACTTGAAGGGAAATCAAGACTTTTGAATCAAGTATAGAGAAGTGGATGACTTCAATTTGATTGGATACTCTGATTCAGACTTCAATGGAGACAAAGAAACTGGGGTGTCAACTTCAAGATATGCTATTAATCTTAGATTAGGAGATGTCTCCTAGAGATCATGCAAACAATCAGTTCCAATAGATTCCACAACAGAAGCAGAATACGTGGCAGCAACTGAAGCAACAAATGAAATTGTGCGGCTAAGGAAAATTCTTGAATATTTGCAGGTAAAACAAGTAAAATCAACTCCACTCATGATTGACAATACCTCTGCAATAAAGTTGGCCAAGAACCCAAGTTCCATGATCGAACGAAGCACATCAATACTAAATATCATCTGATTCGACATCATGTTGAGGCCAAAACAATCCATCTTCGTCATTGTTCCACAAATGAGAAAATTGCAGACATCTTCAACAAAGTGCTTGGAAGGGAAAAGCTTGAATGATTCAGAATGATGCTTGGACTCACCAACATCCCTTCAGATTAAGGAGGGGAATGTTGACACCTAATCCTTGTGATTGGGTGAATTAATGTAAATAGATAAATAGGAAATATGAACAGTCATTGGGAGATGAACTGAACAGTCTCTCCCTCATGTATATAATGAACACCTACCTGAAGGAATAAGTCAGTCAAATCATTTTTTCCTTATGGAGTTACTCCCTGGCCTGACAGTTACAGTACCAATTCCTTTGGTATTTTACCACCCATCATCCCAATTTTTTTTGTGCATCTGGAGATTCTTCTCCTCTAGGCTACTAAGGAATATTTTACATCATGTCATATGGAACCATGCACCTAAATATATATACCACACACTTCCCATTATAGTGTTTTCCATACATGAAATCGGGGTGAATTCTACTTCAAAATTTGAGGCAAGTGCTTCACCTCTTGCTCCTCTTGAAGGCTTCTTGTTATACTTCTTATGTGAACACTTTATTGCAGAGTGCTCGAATTCATGGCAATGAAAACATTCTATCTTGCTTAAGTCCTTCTTTCCATTGTTCTAGCTAGTCTATGGTTTTTTTTGGGCCTTCTTTCCCTTTCCCCTATTTCCCTTTCCAACAAAGGGAAAATTCGCATCCTCCTCAGTTTTGGATGTTACTCCATCTCCATTGTTCCGTTGAATTTCTTCCTGCACTAAATTAGATCGAAGTCTCTCCCAATTTGGTAATTTGTCCCTTCCATTTATAGAGTCCTAGTAGTTGTGCCAGAATTTTAGAATTCCTAAGAGGGCTAAGATCATTAGTTCTAGAGAGGGAATATTTTCTCTAACTCCTCCAAGCTTATCTCAACACTCAGTTAACCCGGAGAGTAATGTGGAATGGTTTCTCCTTTCTGCAATCATATATTTTTGAGCTTACCCCTCGATTCCAATCCTATTTGTGTGTTAGGATTCAAAGTAACGTTTCCTTCCCCTAATATTATTTTTTAACTTTAGGAGGTGGAGGATTTTGATGATGGCATATTATGTTCTTGTAAGTAATGTGGGTAGGCCTTTTACTTAGATGTTCTAGGTAAAACAAGTTGTTCATCTATTTTTAGATACTATCCAAGAGGAAGGTCTGTAAAGTATAAATAATTGTGATTGGATCAATATATTATTTTGCAGCAATATTTTAGAGTGGAATATTTGGAGGAATCAAGTTTATGCATCATTTTTACTACTTCTCCCTCCTTGAAAATTTCCAAAGAAAAGCTTTAGGATCCATCTTGAGGCCTTAGATGACCACATTTTTTGGTCTCAACCTTATTATGGACCTCAATTCCATGATTCACATACTTATTGATAGCGAAAAATTTCCCAACAATAGTTTGCGACTCTCTATAGTGTGAGGTCCCAACTGGACCTCACAAAATTTCAGATGAGAGGACCATTCAAATTTTGGCTGATCTCCCATGCTTAGTTGTGTGTAAGTACTATGATATGTGTGTGATCATTACAATGATGGGTCCACCTATGCGGCTAGTAGCTACACTAAATGCAATAATGCAATAGTTTAACCTATTTAAAGGGAGAAATTGATGAGAAAATTTGAGTTGATAAGTATAAAATTACATATATCCACATTTAAGGATTGTTTAGTATAAACTTCGAAGGAAATTCACACTTAGCTTCTCAAAACAAGACATAGAATAGTCATTGACCAAACTAATAAGTACACAATATGGAAGGAAACCAAATTGAAACCAAGTACAAGGGATGATACTTCCCAAGGATCAAATGTGAAATTCTTCTTCTCCAATAAGTCCTTATAAGTACCTTTCGAATCTAAAATCCATTGCAGGTAGTTGTCAAATTCGTTAGTTAGTAATTGAGGAGAATGTTAAGAGCATATAGCCTATCCATTAGTTCTCATAATTTATTCTTTACCTCTTTAAATGTGACAATTTCCTACTCAAGTATAAAGGATAACTCATATGTCATGTGTTTCTTATTCTGTTATTATGACTGCTCTACCTATTCTCTCATTTGGACATTTTCAATAACAAGTTGATGAAGTAGTTTCATTGAGTCCAATCGGTCCTCAATTTGGCTTAGCAAAGCTAGTTGTAGTTTATCCATAACTAAACTTATGCAATTAGTCTTGACAACTTCCTTTTCTTTCTTTTTTCATAACATGATAATCTCCTTCCTCATTCTCTTCCACCTCATAAAATTTTGTCTAGAGACAACAAGAAATACTTGAAATACCTAAATATCCAATACATCTTTTGGATCATAGTTGAGTCGGTTTAAGTTATTGTGTTGAGGTAAAATGTCCCTTCATTTTCATTGATTTATAATTGTGTATTTTCTTATGTGTTCTTATATTATCTTTTTAAAATATACATATTTGAAATTTTGTTCAATTTATAAGTTTAAAAACATAATATATACATATCATTATACAATAAAAAAACATGGGAAATATACTTTTTACTCAATTTGCACAGAATACAATGTATTGCCTTTGATTAGAAAATATGATATTGGGAAAAGTATCCTTTGGATGTAGCACTTTATACGTGTAAGAAACACTCTCCTTTGAAGGGTATTGGTCGTTGCATTAATTCAAATACATAATTTTTAAATATGCTTAATACAAAATATGAACTCTCAAAAATGTTTCTTATAGACAGAGATTAAGTTCAAATAGCCAATGAAGTCATAAATGAAGGAAAATGGGTACTAATTAGAAATGAAATCTATTATTAGGGATAGAGACCATAATTATACTAATGATTTGGAATTTAGGACATTATCACACATTTTTAGAGTTGTCATGGATTTAAATGGCGTAAAATTTGTTTGCTAAGTTTTCTCTTTAGGGAGCAAACATTTTATGTTTCGTGAAAACATGAAGTACATATTATGACCTAGTGATATAGGCTTATATGTCGTTGGGAAAAGCTAGATCTGACTTGGAATGTCAACCTTTTTAAAATATAAGAGGACATGTTTCCTCTTGTTGATATAAAAACCAAAACCTAAAAATTGGGCTAGGTAGGCCAATGAAAAAATAAGAATTACAAACAAATATGATGAAGGAATCAGATAAAAAGAGATTGGTAAGGGGAATTTTTTATTTTTAGATATAGTCCAACATTATTATTTGAGGGGTGAGTGTTCAAAGGGATTTTGTGAGGATAATATTTGCAAATATGATGATACACTTACATGATTATCTAATTTATTTGTGACTTTATTTCCAGTTCTTCTTATGTTGGTCGGGATGATCATCAAAATGGAAGGAAGGAGAAATTCTACTCATATGAGTAGGATTTCATATATCAAAATACAAGACATTATTCTAGTTTAGGTGCATTCTAGGATTCATTTGATTATGTTTATAACAAGTTGAGAATCTCCCACCGCATATGTTAATTCTAGCCTTGAGTCTAGGAAATTAGTAGTACACCTTGCAAGGATTTTAATTTTACTATATTATTACTATTATGTCCCACAAAACATATATAAATGTGGATATGGGATCCCAAATTATCCATGAAGATACACCTATATCACACCTTGCCTAGGTTACCTTTTCAAGCGTCGTAAGAAAATGAGCTTTAGAAAATTAAGGGGAGGAGGGATCTAGGAGGAGGGAATGGAATTTGTAGAAGAGAAGAGAAGCGGGGAATATTAATTCCTAGAATAGATAACTAACTATGATGTAGGAATAACTCCTCACATAAGACGTGCTATTCTTTGTGTATTGAGGTCTGCATGATAATTTATTCCTTTACATTGTTTTGAACTATGATCCAATGAAAGTTGTGAAGGAGGAGAGATTATTGAATATGCATAACTCCACTCTTTCTAGATATCCACAAGAGGACACTTAGAAGGGTATTTCAAATGATGCTCAAGTTAGGATTGTTAAAAGGACGAGCCCCCCAATTGTTAACAATGCAAGGGAGACTAGATATATTACGAATTTGTATCTTCATGCTAGCTTGAAGATTTCTCAATAGATGATTGCAATAGGGAGAAATCTTGCAGAAGTGATCCACATTTTAGCTTCATGAAGGAACATAATAGCAAGATATGTCCCTATGATTTCATTTTTGAATGTTATTGCAAATTAAGGTTTTCCAATTAACTAGGGACCATAGGAAGATGGAAATTTTCAGCCATATATTTCTTTCATAGATGCTACTAAAAATGAAATATTTTAGAAACTATTTGAATCACAGTTCCAAGATACAATCCTCACATATGGAAGGGAATCCCTGTCGCTAGTAACCCCATTCTAGTTATCTACTAAGTTTGATATCAGGATGATTCTTTAATATATCTTCCACCAAAAGTTCTACCAAGCCCCTGAACCATGAATTTAATCCATCCTTCACAACCATGCACACAAATGCAACAACTAAAACTCGAACTTCCATCATCGTATGTTAAATAAAATGTTTTCATTGAATTTTTCCAACAATTGTAAGGTCAATGTTCAGAAAATTTATAATTGTAAACAATGTTTCACCTCTAGCATTTCTACTTCGTGTAATAAAAAAAATTAACTCCCTTCTTTACACCTGTCACTGTAAATTCCATTCAATTCTTCCTGAATGTCGTCACATTGAATTAAGTAGTGTGTGTGAATCCTTTTCTTGGGCTCGAACTATATCAACATACAATGAATAAGATGGTTGTATTATTTGAAGGGGCCTTCATTACATTGGAAAAACAACAATAAAAACCATAGCACCAAAAATGTCACAAGTTTGGTCTCATAGAACATGATCTTAGACCTTTATAGATAATGAAATTTAGTTATAACATGTGAAAAACTTGATCAATTCAATTCGAGTACTTGTAATTCAAGTCTAGTATTTGTAATTTTTCAGATAGCACTTGCTATAACATAGTTTCAGATAACACTTGTTGCATAATACGTTTTGTTCAATGCAAAAAGTACGCAAAGAAACAAGATTGAAATTAGTGAGGTCCATGATGCTACTTTCCTTCCCATGACCCTCAAGCCCATTTGATTGAATTCGTGACCCAAACAATTGGGAAAAACCTTTCTGACGTCGTAGCCCTATGGAACCTCCACAAATTCCCTAACCCTCTATGCCCAAGCCGTCATTGCAACCCATAATGTTTTCAAACTCTGTACTCAAATGATCAAATTCCTATTACCTCTCTTAGCCTCCTTAGAGAACCCTTAGTATCCAAACTCTTTCAACTTTATTCCTCTCTTCCCTCCCAAAACTTCAACAAACCCAAATATGACAAAATGACCAAAGTTCCTTCTCGCCATCCTCTCCTTCCAATACTTATTCCATCTCCTTACCCAAAATATGTATTCCCGATTAATGGTTCACCTACCCATTCTTTAAGTCCCGTAACTGACATTCTCTCCCCCCACCAAATAATAAGAATTAATAAATGATAAATAATTAAACAATTTTAGTTATTTAATCAAAGTCAAAGAGTCATGAGAGGGCGAATATTAATTTAATATTAAATTATTCATAAGGTTATACTTAAAATCATAGTCAAGCTTTATCAATGTTAACAATAATCATAAGCTTAACAATTAATCAATCATCTAGCATAATAGACCATATAATACTAGTGTATCCATGTGAGCTATGGGTATGTAGATATCATACACATACCTTGTATTTATACCTCAATGCATTTTATTTTTCCATTTAGTCCAATAGGTTCCTTTTTTATAGAAACATATCAAGCACTAACATTTATTAATGACTTCTAAATATAAAAAGATCCAAAGTGGAATGATATTTGTTTATATTGGAATTGTATCCCACTAATTTTACCTATTAGGATTTGTAAAGGAACTTCAATAAATTTAATATATCAATTCAAATTACACAAGTGACACCATATAAAGAGAAAAAAATAAATTGAGGTTGATTATTATCATATTTTCATTGAAATTATACATTTGTTTTTTGGTTAAGTCGGAAGAAAGAAATCTACTTTCACTACGAAAAAGGGGCAAACAATAAGTTATTTTTTTCACAAGAAAATTCCAAATACATTATTATATTAGTTTAGTGGTTGTTATTTATTAATATAAGTATGCAATTGAGGAATGGAAATGGAATAAAAATGAGAGACCATGAAATTAGCAAACCTTGGACTTTGTGTGAGATCTTTGCCTTATACCCTAATTTTCTTAGGAATTTTTCCTATGATATGGTGAAGCATGTATCCCACCATAGACTAAACTAAATTAACACCCAACTTTGCACTAGTATAGATATTATGTTTTGTACTAAATAGAAGTAGTCCATTTTCATGGCCCTCCATATCAACATTTTTTCCAATAAATATCTTAGGCCTAAAGGTAAATGGGCTCTTCCATATAGTTAGGTCTTTTAAAACAGCTTGCATATTAGATCCTTTAGATATATTATGAAAACCAATCATCAATATTGTATGTTTTTCTATGAAAAATCATTAGAGAAGTGGGTGAACATGCAAAGGGCCATTTTTGTCATATATTAATGAATTATAGATGATGAAAATCAATGTCACTCATCACTTTATCTAGTTTGTCTTTTCCTAAAAATATAAACATACCATTCCATATGTGAAGATATTAATAAGATCCCCTAGAGGAACTATTAATGAAGATAATCCCAAAAAATAAACACATCACCCTTTGTTTTCTTCATCCCAACATGATATCTCACACTACTATGTGATATTGAATATATTTATTTTATTGGTGCTTACAAATCATATGTCACCCTAAACATAATAAATCCTCCTAACAATATTTTCACTGCTTACATATAGATCTTAATATTAAATATGCATTAACCTTTGCCATAATAGTAATGGATATAAAAATGCAATAGGAAAAAATGTAGATCTTCTAAATGAGAACCAATTGTAACTTTAAGACCCTTTATATATTTTGTGCAATAAAAAATTATTTTGTTTCAAACTCTTTTTCAAGTTGCCTAAATGTATTTTCCTGTAATTGTTATATAATCTGTGCCTATTATCTTAATGTTAAATATGAATTAACCATTTCCATAATAGTAATGGATATCAAAAATGCAATTCAAACAAATCTATCGGAGAAAATATAATTCTTATACATGAGAACCAATTATAACTCCAACACCCTTGATATATTTTGAATGCTCAACACCCTTTATATATTTTGCACTAACAAAAGTTGTTTTGTTTCCAACTCTTTTTCAATTGTCTAAATGTATTTTCCTATAGTTATCGAATAATTTGTGCACTACACACAAATTTCCCACAACCCATTAGATTTCCTTTTATTTCTACTCGCTCAGTTGATTCAGTAGGGAGGAGCCATAGCCAAAGGTAAAAAATGGAGAGCATATTGGATATTTCCAAGAGCCACAGTAACTATTGATTCGGTAGAGAGGAGCCCATAACGAAAGGGAAAAAATGGAGAGAAGTGTGGAGATTGCCAAGAATCACAGTAATTGTTGCCCCTCCTCACCATGACACTACTACCAAGGACGCGACATTTACTCTCAGCACCCATGGGGCACATATTCTAGAAGGAGCCCGCGACTGAGGGGAAAAATGGAAAACAATGTTGAGATTACCAGGAGCCATAGTAACTATTTATTTGGAAGTGAGGAGTCCATAACCAAAGGGGAAAAATGGAGGGTAGTGTGGATATTTCCATGAGCCACAATAACTGTTGCCCCTCCTCACCACGACACTACTAGCAGGGTCACGTGATTTACTCTTAGCATGCATGGGGTGTAGAGTTTGGAAGGAGCGCATAACCAAAGGAAAAAAATGGAGAGCAGTGCGAAGATTTCCGAGAGCCACAGTAACTATTGATTCAGTAGGGAGGAGCCCATAACAAAAGGGAAAAAATTGAGAGCATTGTGGAGATTGCCAGGAGCCACAATAACTATTGATTTGGCAGAGAGGAGCCCATAACCAAAGGGAAAAAATGGATAGCAGTGTGGAGATTTCCAGGAGCCACAATAATTGTTGCCCCTCCTCAGCATGACACTACTAGTGGGGCCACGATATTCGCTCTCAACATCCATGGGGCGCAAAGTCTAGAACAAAGTGTTCACACAAAAATACCAAAATCTCAAGTCTCGTACCCTCTTCCTTTCTCTCATTTTTGTTCTTCAAACACGTCAAACAATTAAATTTTTCTAAATGTATGGATCAATTGCAGGACCAAGATATTCAGTCGGCCTCCAAATCGATTAAAAACCTAGTTAGGGAACCCTAACCAAACACAGAATTGTATTTCAAATCTAGGGTTTTTAAGGTTTGTGAATAAATGTACTATGTTGAAGGATGTTGCCACTTCCATGCGCAATTTGCAGGATTTAGGTTTTAAGGGCTTGACTAGGATTTGTAAAAGCTTAACCCTATTTATAATAGGAAAATCCTCAAATTTTCCTACTTGTTCTCCTTCTCAGACCTTGAATACACTTTGTAGTCCTGTACGCAACTCCTCAACACATAAGCTCCTCAATACTTCTGAACTACCCTCTAACGGTACAGATTTCCACTTGAATTTGGTCACGACCCTTTGTATTTTCTTCTCTGATTCTCAACGAAAGCATGGTATTCCACATTTAGCACAATCGTCATCTTGTGAGCATATAATGTAATGTTGGCACTATAGGGAATGCACTAGCGACAAGAACTTCGATTATGTTATAGTAATCTGCAAGCTGCAATGGTGTTTTGGAATGCACGTAGGAAACACCATTCATTACATAACGTTGTTTGCCATCAATGGTGGGGGCTTAGTTTGATAGGATTATTGTTTGATTAATGTTGAATTTCCCAGAGTGGAAATATCCTTGTGGATTTGGATGAGCCTCACTTGCTGTCAAGTTCCATCTGTACAACAGTAGCCATTCAAATTTTGAGAAATTGATTATATAGGATAGGTACAAACTCCTAGATATTTTAAAATTCAACTTTGTTTAGTTGATATTTTTTGGGGCTTCCTCCTTCTCGAACCTAACCTAAACAATACAGTCTAGAATATGCTTTGGGAAACGTGAACCTGGAGAGATGAGATGGCAAGCCAAAATCCCAACTACTCAAACCAAAAAATCATTAACCATTCTTTGAAATTTATTTTTAATAGCTATCCCCAATTTCTATGATGATCTTTTATCTATACTTTTTGTTAATCGTAAAACATTATCAATAATACAGATATACATTCATCTATCTATCTATCTGTAAAACATATAAGATTATCTCACACATGCATTATAATAAAACCAAAGTAGTTAGAGAAAGAACCAAACTTGATGTTTCTGGCTTGGTTCACACACCAATCAATCTCGGTTGTTCGACCACCTCGAATTGGTCCAAAAACCTGCTTCTGGGAATTGTTGTAGTAGAAAATGCCAGTATTAAAAATAATAAGACTTTGAAATGGGTAGATGCAACAATGTAATAGTCCCGAGGTGGCTGATCCGCAGTGACGAAAACAAAGTAGGGTTGGCCAACATGAATGTTAAGAGAATCATAGACATTTTGAATAGTGTGAGATCCTTCTACCGCCAAAAGCTTCAATTTGTGACCCTAAATCTCGAAGTTCAAAGATGATGGCAATCCCACATTTGAAATTCGGAGGTGGTATGTTTTTCTGCATACTAATAGATGGGTCATTTTAGATACATCTCAAGAAAAGAAGAAATGGTTTCAACATCCATCAAATAAAATAAAAGTAAACTGCATCTTATGCATCGTTGAAAGACTAGGAACACCTATAGTAAATATACCAAACTTCCTTATGATAGAGATTAGCGATAAGTACCTTGTTCCACTGTAATTTCTATTTCATTTGGCAGCCCACAACCATGAATGTGAACAACATCGGGATTACCAATATATCTGCCCACATTAAGTGTTCTTCTAAGGATCTGCCCAAAGATAGAATATGGTCAGATTGATGCATTGTAAGAGAACATTCTGGTGGACAAACTTAAGTTGAACATACCCAGTCTCTCTAATTTCAATAGATATACATGTTTTAGGGACGGATTAATAACTTACTAAAGAATTGGTTTTGTACCAGTCACCTATAAGCAGAGTGATATTGCCATCAGGCAGAGAGAATGGAACAAGGATAAGGGCCCT
Source organism: Pinus taeda (assembly GCA_000404065.3). NCBI lineage: Eukaryota > Viridiplantae > Streptophyta > Pinopsida > Pinales > Pinaceae > Pinus > Pinus taeda. The sequence continues at coordinate 65,125 of APFE030836477.1, forward strand.
GCTAGCTACATTTAGTCCTCCAAATCCCCCTGCAACTTTTTGTAAATACAATGATGGAAAGTAATAGTAGCTACCTCTCTGGTCCTTCACTTGGAACTTGTATTTAAAGTTTTCCCCTCATATGGGGCAGTTTGTGCTAGGTACTCCATCTTACCTTGAATTTCTTCATTGTCGGATGCCACTCCTATACCAAAACGTGTTTAAAGACTTCAATGCAATATTGCAGATCACGAAAGAGATCCATGAATCTCAATCTGCCAATCCACAAAGATAGAACCCAAATAATTTACCAAGTTAATAAGAAAGCTTTATCCAGGTTGTTAAATACATTCACAAAGATGTTATCATTGGTGACATTGTTAATTTGGGGTCCGAGAAATTGTCCATTTATTAAAATCCCCTGCAACAATAACAAAATGTGTCCTAGCAAATTCCTGACAAATCATATGTGAGCTACAACTATTGGAATTGAAACAGGCCTAAGATTTCTTAAAACTATACCTACTGAGGAATACCAAGAGGTCGTATTATGCCCCATGGAATGTTCCATGTAAAATATCTATACAGATCTTCAACTAGAGAATAGCCATAAAATGCCATGATGAAAAATAGCCTTGAGGAACCCATTGAATTCTTGTTGAATATCTTTGGCCCTTTTTCCAGGTCTTGCTTTATATGTTTATTGGTTTCCATCAAGATGGACTTATTCAACAATGGTTTCTTTTACTCTGCATGTTAAGAAATTGGCTTCTTTAGAAAATTTGTTCCATTCTCATATATATTAGAGAAAAGAGTAGCCAAACAACATAGATCTTTCAATGCAAAATAGCTATAAAAGGATAAATTCTAATTAAACTGAATGGATCAATAGTCAACATTCCATAAAATTGCACTAAGATAGTAGAAACAATCAATACCTTACTCCAAATTTATTGTAAGCAAACCAACACAAGCCAAACCTTAAAATTACACACCAAATGCACAAATTCTTGGGCACCTCTTTACTCCATTCTACCTCTCGCCTATAAATTTTTTACTATCAAAAATGTACCTATGATTGTGTTTGTTGTTATATTGATCTACAAGCATGACATAGTTAAGATCACAGAGAGGATAAATCTCAAGGACTCGTTATTGTCCTCCTATTAGCCTCTGTTAGTGATGTAAAGAAACAAGTATCACAGGCACTTTCTCTAAGGATATCCTACAAATTTTAGCATAAAAGTGCCGATGAAATTTTCATGTAGTTTATGTGTCATAATATGTAAACCAATCAAAATCTTTTAAATTTAAAAAGAGGTACATGTAATTATTTTAGATGGAAAAGAATAAGAACCTCCTTATTGGCATGGAATCTCTTTTTTATCTCATAAAAATGGGAGGCCTTCCCTTTTCCTTTAGGCTATTCCTTCTCTAACGTTGCAAATTCAAGATGTAAAGTTTAGTCAACTTTGGTTTAGAGAATATTGCCATATTCTATCCAATGCTAATGTTTCCATATTTGTATGATCTTGTTTGAAATGCTATACCATACTAGTATTGATAGTTTGATTGGGTATATTAAGACTTTAACTGTATTCACATTTTATGTTAAGTTTTACATCTAAATCCTTTTCCTTGTAGCACTCTTTGTGAAACATAATTCATGCTTTGTCATAAGATATTGTTATGCCAGCAACCAAATTCTGGTGCTGTGATAGTCCTTATATTTCTGTTTATATTCTAGCAATTTCTTTTCTAGTGTGTAACCTTGAAAGGTTTTGAAGGGTGGAGTAAGTAATTGTTTAGTAAACATATATTTATGTGAATGTGTACTTTTAATGCTCATGCACATCTGCATATGTACTATAGGTATGCAAGTACAATTGAAATGAACCCACAATGCTATGATGCTCTCTACAATTGGGCTTTCGTTCTGTAGGTATTTACTGCACAATTAAATGAATGGTTAAAAGTAGTTTTCCATTTGTAGAATTTTATTATGGTAAAATTATCAATGAATGGATTACTGACACTAATTGGTGAGAGGTGACAGGGTACATCTTTCTAGAACTTATGAAACTGGTAGTATAGACAGGCTTATGATTTTATACCTTTTGGGGATACAGAAAGCCTCTGATTGTTAAAATACTTCCTTTTCAGGTGAGGAATTTCTCAGAGGGGTTTGTCTAAAAGGTTTTAAAATCTCTGGTCAAGTCATAGATCCCCAACAAAGTGTTGTGATTTTTGCGGAAAACAGAAAGGTAAAACAAACTAAAGGAGACAATTTAATTTCCCTATCTGTTGAATCAAATTCCTGAAATGAGAATAAAGTAGGACAAGAGGAAAACTCATAAGATCATATAGCTTATCCTTATTCTTTCTGTGTGGCGCTTGCATGATGTGCCAATCCTAAAAGCACATAATGCCTCACTAACAATGAACCAAGTAACCATGAACATCAACCTCATGCCAAAGCACTACTCCTCTAAGCCAGGTTCATAGAGAGTAGTCATTATAGTATGGTAATAATTCTTAATAGTAGGGGGTCAATTTATCCTATTCCCACTTGAATGTTTCATATGATGGGGTCTAGCTCTTTAGCCACAACCCATCCCCTAAATTCTCTTAAGGCGGTTGGAAGGACAGGGAAAAATGGCCCATCAAACACTCAACAAATGGTCCTTCAATAATTTTAGTGGGTAAAAACTACTTTTGAAAAGTTTCCATCTTACCCAGACTAGCTAGATTCAAATCTCGAGGGATTCATGTTCAACCAACACATCAGACTTAATTGTTGATATTAATTAAATATGATGTGTAGAGATAACTCGCCATGGAGTCCTTCCTAATAAGGATCAGGACAAATGCTATATACTTTACTAAACATAACTTAGAAGATGAAGAGTATTTCCACTTGTTTGTTGAATCTACGAAGGTCGTGACGAACTTGATCTTATGACTAACAAGGCACTATGTAAGGAATCCTAAGTGGGATGACAAATGTTTGATGATATGGATATAGTAAGTACACTCCTTTGCATTAAGCCTTACTCTGTATCTTGCATATACCGTCACTCCTTGTTAGATTTGGCTTCCTGTTTCTAGTAAAACTCTTAGGCCCTCACTAAAAGGTTTGACCATTTTAAGCCCCTGCAATTCACCCTATATAGAAATTATGTAACTTGAATGTATTTTTGTTCATTTAAATTTAAATATAGTAGACCAGTTGCTAGGGAAAGTTACTATGCACCTAGTTCATCATAAATTTATGTAATATTGCCATCCAAAGTGAGAAAAAATTACAAGAAAAAATAGAATAATAAGAAATTATCAAACTCATTCAAACCTTGATAGTAAGGTTGATAAAACCCTATAACAATAGTAAATGTCTTTATCGTACTAGCGAGGGAAAAACAAGGAGGTAAGGTTCCTAGGTCAAGTAGGGCTAGATTTGAGTATTTTAGGTTTTATGGTAGTTAAGGGTTTTTCTATGGCTTAGGGTCAAACCCTAGATAAACCATTACCTAGGATGAGACTTTGGGTTTTGTGAAAATGATAAAAATTATGCTAATACTAGTGCCTTAATCTAATGTAGGGTTAAGGTAAATGGATTCAAAGAAACCCTAGGGCTATGGCTTGAGGTTACTCAAGGAAGGAGAGTTAAGTCTAGAAAGCACAACTCCAAAAAAAAAAAAAATTGGTTATCATAGATTAGGGTTTTACTAAGGCATCAATCAACTAATTTTTCGAAACTAGGATTTGGTCTTGATAGAATATGAGGGCACCTATCCAATACAAGAGAGAGGAAAACATATCAGTAAACCCAATACATTCTAGTGTAGTCATCAATAAATGTCATCATATATTTATTTCTGTTTGCAGAAGGAACATGCATAGCACCACACAAATCAAAATGAATGAGTTCAAGCTTTCTATGCGTTGTGGAATGAGAATCATGAAATTATTATTTTTTGTGCTTTCCTAAGGTACAAGCATCACATTGCTTAAGTTTCATAGGAATAGTTGGCAAATCACTAACACCATTTTTATTGAAAAAACGAAGGTTGTCATAGTTCAGATGTCCAAATCTACCATCCAATAAAGGACTTGATGGAAGTGTACCTTCATCATAATGATAATTGTATGAAACATTTTATGCATGAGCATATGTTCCTTGTGGCTTCAAAAATATTTCTACTTCCATCCCAATCATGAAAAGTGAGTGATCTGATGCTTTTCTGACCTCAACATTTCCATATAGAGCAGATGGACATAATATGGAAAGAAAAAATGGTAGGGAATATGGCAGTCAATAGGAGTTATAGGAGAAAAGAGTTAAATTGGGACTCCCCATTTGACTGGGGACATGCATAAGGAAAACACATTATACTAAAAATATTAAAACTGAGATGAAATCAGATGACAAAACCATCTATCTTCAAACTAAAAATTTGATATGAAATTTAAAAAACATATTACAAACATACCTCCTTTCGACATCAATGGAGGCACTTGGTGTGTTTTCAAATGCCATCAATCATGTTGGATTTCTTCACCTCTACATACAACATGTCACTTCAAAATATTTTGGTACAGTTCTTTTCTTTCTCCTAGAGCCACTAGATCTTCAAAGAAATTCCCTCATCAAACCATTCTCACTAATATACTAAATATTTGGAATTGGACACCATCCTCAACAATAATGCCAATTTGTTACCTACCAATCCTAGAGTTCAAATATTACAAAGTCCCTTAATCAAACACTCCTTCACATAATGGTTGGACATATTGCAAGCAAAGCATCTACCTTTAATTCCACCCTTAGATCTGGACTTCCCATTGAAGTGATATTTAGGTAGGCCATTAGATGCTTCTGTTGCACCACTTGGATAATATTCTTTACTTCGATGTCGCCCTTGGTGGAATTGAAAAGGGATGAAGAACCCATTGAGCCTTTTTTTCCTTTCCAACTGTCTTTAGTGATTTCTCTTTCACTCTTGCTTGGGATTTGTCTTCACATTAGCTTTGATACCATGTCAATTTTAGGTATGTTCTATGTTGTGGCACTAGTCAGGGATAAACCCGAATGTGGGGAAACCCTTGATCAGTTCTTCTTATACATTCTTCAATAGTTCAGTATAGACAAAGACAATACATATACATTAGAAGTCAGTATCTTGACTTATTAAAATAAGAGTAGAGATCTTCTCTAAGAAGATAGCATATGGGGTAGCTTATCTAAGATGAGTTGAAGGCAAACTGCTTCCATTGATCCAAGGTGAGTCCATCACCATGATGAACCTGACTTTGGTACACCCAATCATGATGTTGGACCTCATTACCATGTTGCACACATCATACTACTGCACCTTATCATCATGTTGTACCTCCCTATGATGCATCATCAAGTTGTACCTTACTGTGCCTGTCATGGTACATCTCATTGGAGCATTCATTAAGTTGTACCTTACTGTGCCCATCATGTTGTATCTTATTGCAGCATTCATTATCACAATGATAGGCATTGATACAGTTATGATGCACACATCATTCTACCCTACACTTCAACATTATGCCCATCATCATCAACAACATTCAACATCATGCTACACCTTATCATGAACTAAATTAGTTCACTATTAGGATCTTTATTTCCTGCATTGAATGGACTTCTAACAACAGATATGGAAGCCTTCATCATTAACTGATTGGAGCATCAAGACAATCGTATCTAACAATCATCCTAAACAAAACACAACTGTCATTTATGTTTGTATGATGTTGTTTGATGTTGACCTAGTTAGGGCACTTAGGTAGCCCTAAGCATACTCCATAGTTAACCAACTAGCCAGAGAGAATACCCATCATTCCATGCACAAGTTAGTCCATAAACCACCTAGGTTTGTACTTCTTCAATACGGTTTCCTACTACACTTGCTCGGCCCTATCTAAGGTATCATTCTTCCTACAAGAAAACTTCAAAAACCCTCATCAAGGCTCCCTTTCCTTTGTTGTTGCTACAGGGATATGCAACCTTGTTTTGGAGAGCCTAATACGCATCTCAGCCTCCAAAACAACCCTCCCTTTCTACCTGTAACTACCCAAGGAAACTCAACCTATTTACCTATGAGGTTTCTTTTATTTCTGCCCAAACGTTCCCACCATGAGTTTAGCCTCCTACCTGTAGTAACTTGGCTCCCAAATGGTCTAGAAGGAGACATAAACTATTCCTTCCTTTACCTTCGTTGGGCTCCTCTCTTCTATGGTCAAAATAAATTTGTTTATGCACCATACATATTGTCATGAGTGTGTGGCTAGGGAACATTGTGATAGTTGATTTAGGGCCTCATAGATCAGCATTGTAGGTCTCTTCTAGACATGTTTTTAGGGCATCTTCATGACTACATTTTATGGAATCATCTCCATGACTGTGTTTTAAGGCATCATCTCCATTAGGGAAACGTTGTCTTCTTAGGATCTATCCTCCCACCAAAACCCAAGAGAGGGAGAGCATGTTCCAAAGGGGAATACTAAGCTTGAAGTTGATCTTCACAGTGCAACTGACAACCCATCATCCTCTAGAATGCAAGAAAAATATAATAAATTTGGAGCACATGAACATGGAGACTTCATGCCATTATCTTCTCCAGAAACTCTTCCTCGTTTAGACATACCTTTATCCTCCTACTATAACATAGATGATGAAAATGATAGATATGGTAGAGAAAAGGGTTTTGAGGAATCTATGTTCTCATATTTTTCATATAGAATAGACATATCTTCTACTTTTGAGGAATCTTTTCCTATGGTTCATTCCTAAGAAGTAGATAATATCAATGAACATGCTTCTGAAGAAGCAAACATTGATGAGATTCCTGAAACTACCATCCATCCTAACCATGACCAAAATTTTGTATTAGTTATCAGTGAAGATTCATAAGTTGGTGAGATTTCGTTCCTTTGGTTTCATAGAGAAACTCAAAAGAAAAACAATAATATGAGGCATTAGACATGGACAACCAAAGACTTGAGAATGTGATTATTGAAGATGAAATTTAGCATGCTCCCTCAAATGTAGATGGTGAGTACCTTGTGAAGGAATTTCAATTCACAGAGAGGATTGCCTCTGATTTCCCAAGTCGAAGAGAGAGCACTTAAAGAATCTCATTCATTTGCTGCAAAAGACTTCATTGGTTCTCTTCTCTACCAATGCAAAAGAATCCTCTCTCAAAGAATTCAACCTACCAATGCTAAGGGAAAATCAATCCTTCAAGAGGAGGATCAGGAACCTCAAGAAAGTTGTAGTCCCCACATCCTCCTTCACTTCACCTTCAACTCAACCCCTTAGCTCCTTCAACCTAGATGAAAAGACTTCCATAGGAAGAAATGGTGGGATCAGGAATATAAAAAATTTCTATCGTGAGAGACGACCATATAACTAGAAATTGCCCCAAAAATGTGCAAAGAGATGTTGATAGGTTTGTTTAAGTAGAATGAATTTGTAGACATCATTTTTAATGTTAAGGCACTCTTAGGTGTTAAGTCGTTAGTTTAATTTTATGTCTGAGTTGGGTGTTATTCTTGAACATGAACATGATAAAAATATACTGTGTAGATACATGTAATGTGGATGCATACACATGGGAAATTGAATATTAACACAACTGAAAATTTTATTATTATTAAGTAATAAGCTATTGTGCTTTTTCAGAAAATACAACATCTTGCAAATAGTGGTATTGAGATGAAAATTTAATATAATTGGCCTAGCCAAACACTTGAAATATGATCTGATTGAATATATGTTTGCACACCTACTTGTAATATGGTTTCCTCTTATTGACCTCATTTCATATGTCCTAGAAATATTGTCATATGCACTTGCTCTACTGATGATACTTCTATCCAAGGTGCTCATCTCTGCTAGAAAAATACTGAGTAAGTAATTCCACATGAGGCAGAGAAAGCCTAGAATTTACACGCTTCTCTATCCTTTTTTGCAAGGATGAAATAACTTGCACCCTAGAGTATGGGGAGTGGTAAATGTCTCTTGGTTATTTCATTGCTTTAACTGATTTCCCTCCAACTTCACTAGAGATTTCTGAATTTCTCCTAGAGACAAAAACAAAATAAATAGCAACGACTGTAGTAGCTACTAGAATTGAAAAACCTATAGTTGCACTAGGAAAAATCTCTCTTAGTGAGTTCTTCGAAAGGGTTGAAGCATCAATTCCAAGACCAATGAAGTATTTTGCAGCTGATGAAGGAGACTCTTTAAGTTCTTTCTCTTCGACTTGGGAAATCATAGAGTCAATCCTCTATGTGAATTGAAATTCTTTCAGAAGGTACTCACTATCTACATTGGAAGGAGAAGCATGGTATTTTTCATCTTCAATGGTCACACTCTCAAGTGTTTGGTTGTCCATGTATAATGCCTTGAATTCTTGCCTTACTTCTAAATTTCTCTATGAAACCAAAGAAGCGAAAGGTTCACTAAATATTGAATCTTCACTAACAACTGACACAAACTTCTAGTCATGGTTAGGAAGGACGGTAGTTTCAGGAATCTCATCAATGTCTGTTGCTTTAGAAGCATGTTCATTGATATTATCTACTTCTTAAGAATGAACCATAGGCAAAGATTCCTCAAAAGTAGAAGATATGTTTATTCTATATGAAAAAGATAAGAACATAGATTCCTCAAAACCCTTTTCTCTACCATATATATTGTTTTCATCATCTATGTCAAAGTATGAGGATAAAGGTATGTCTAAACGAGGAAGGGTTTCTCAAGAAGATAATGGCATGAAGTCTCCATGTTCATGTGCTCCAACTTTATTCTCTTTTTCTTTCATTCCATAGGATGATGGGTTCTCAGATGCATTGTGAAGATCAACTTCAAGCTTAGTATTTCCCTCTAGAACATGCTCTCCCTCTCTTGGGTTTTGGTGGTAGGAGAGATCCTAAGAAGACAATGTTTCCCTAATGGAGATGATGCCCTAAAACATAGTCATGGGGATGATGCCTTAAAATGCATTCATCAAGATGCCCTAAATGCAGGTCTAGAAGAGACCTACAATGCTAATCTATGATGCCCTAAATCAGTTGTGACAATGTGCCCTAGCCATAGAGTTATGACAAGATCTATGGTGCATAAAGAGATTTGTTTTGATTGTAGAAGAGAGGAGCCCATTGAAGGTAAAGGAAGGCATATTTTATGCCTCCTTATAGAATGTTTTAGAGCCAAGTTACTAAAATCAGGACACCGAGGTCATGGTGGGAAATTTTGGGTAGAAATAAAAGAAAACTCTCAGATAAACATTTCGAGTTTCCTTGGGTCATTACAGGTAGGAAGGGAGGCTCGTTTTGGAGGCTGAGATGATTATTAGACCCTCCAAAACAAGGCCGCATATTCATGTAGTAACAACATAGGAAAGGGAGCCTTGTTGAGGGTTTCTGAAATGTTCTTGTAAGCATAATGATGCCCTAGATAGGGTCGAGCAAGCATATTAGGCAGTCGCATTGATGAAGGACAAACCTAGTTGGTTTGTTGACCAACTTGTGCATGGAATGATGGGTATTCTCTCTGGTTGGTTGGTTAACTATGGAGTATGTTTAGGGCTGCGCAGGTTGGAGCAAACATCATGCAAACATAAATGACACTTGTGTTTTTCTTAGGAGGGTTGTTAGATAAGACTGTCTTGATGCTCCAATCAATCCATGATGAAGGTTTCCCTATTTGTTGTTAGAAGGCCATTATATGCAACAAATAGAGATCCTAATAGTGAACTAATGTAGTGCATGATAAGGTCTATCATGATGTTGAATGTTGTTGCATGATGATGGGCATATTGATGAAGTGTAGGGTAGTATGATGTGTGCAGAAAAAGTGTATCAAAGTGGAACATTTTGATAATGAATGCTGCAATAAGATGCAGCATGATGGGAACAATAAGGTACAACTTGATGATGCATCACAGGGAGGTGCAACATGATGATAAGGTGTGGTAGTATGATGTGTGCAACATGGTAATGAGGTCTATCATGATCATTAGGTGTAGCAAAGTGAGGTGAAACATGGTGATGGAGTCATCTTGGATCAGTGGAAGCATTATGCCTTCAACTCAGCTTAGATTAGCTACCTCATATGCTATCTTCTTAGAGAATATCTATGCTGTTATTTTGTTAAGTCAAGATATTGATTTCTGATGTATATGTATTATCTCTCTCTTTGTTGAACTATTGAAGAACATATAAGAAGAATTGATCAAGGGTTTCCCCACATTGGGGTTTTTCCATGGATAGCACCATATATTGTGTCCTCTTGTCTTGGCTTCTCTTCTGCCATTTATGTTTATGTTCTATTTTCATTTTATTATCATCTTAAATGTGATTGATAATCTGGAATTGATATTGAGTTAATGTGAAAAATTGAAGTAAATTGCTCTCAGCATAGAACACACCTAAAATTAACATGGTATCAGAGTTGAGGTGAAGACAAAGCCCAAGAAAGAGTGGAAGATAAATCAATGAAGACAGTTGAAAAGGAAAAAAATGCTCAATGGGTTCTTCAAACCTTTTCAAATTCACCAAAGGTGAAATTGAAGCAAAGAATATTATTCGAGTGGCGCAATGGAAGCATCTAATGGCCTACCTAAATATCACTTCAATGGGAAGTCTGGATCTAAGGGTGGAAGGAAAGGCAAATGCCTTGCTTGCAATAAGTTCAGCCATTATGCGAAGGAGTGTTTGATTAAGGGACTTTGTATTATTTGAAGTTTAGGTTTGGTGGGTAACAAATTCGCATTGTTGTTGAGGATGGTGTCATTCCAAATATTTAGTTGATTAGTTACAATTGTTTGATGAAGGCATTTCTTTGAAGATCTAGTGGCTCTAGGAGGAAGCAAAGAATTGTACCAAAATATTTTGAAGTGACATGTTGTATGTAGAGGTGAAGACATCTAACACGATTGAAGGAATTTGAAAACTCACCAATTAACTCCATTGATGTCGAAAGGAGGTATGTTTGTAATATGTTTTTTAAATTGCATATCAAATTTTTAGTTTGAAGATAGATGGGTTTATGGTCTGATTGCATCTCATATTTAATATTTTGAGTATAATGTATCTTTTCCAAGTCGAAGAGACAACACTTAAATAACCTCCTTCATCTGCTGCAAAATACTACATTGGTAGGTAGTGCAATCTTCCATTCTCAGCTACAAACATCATAAAAAAAGACATTTGTAAGAATTTGGCACTAGGGAAACGTGTCTTTGAGTCTTCTTGTAGCTATTGCTGCTATAGGAACTAGACTTATATGATATGCTCCCCGTGAACATTTACTGCCTCTTATTTAACTTTCTACAAATATGAATGCCTTAGGCTACTAGAAAATTATTTCTCTATACATGCAAATTTTGTGCCAGTTAAAGGATAATGATACTAATTAAAATTTCTCACAATATTACTACTGCTACAAATACCACCCAATAGTGATGCATCTCGCTTTCTCTTCACTCCTACTAATCCTTGGTACTTCACGCATTATTCTCACTCCTCCTGAGCATATTAATGGGCAACACTAATCCCTTGAGATTATACCTCTACAAAATGGGATTTTTTCTTAAATGACACAAATTGCACCAAAAAATTGATATGAATTGGAAAAAATATGAGGAAAACTCTTATAGCTCATTCTCAAAAAGAAATTTCCATTTGCACAAAAGGTTGCCCCATAAAAACCGAGACCACCAATTGATATAGTGATACGAATTGGAAGCTATGATACATTAAGAGCATGTACCCATTGTGTTTCATGAACACAAGATTGAAACCTTTCATTCCTATGGAATATTTCTTCTTGAGGCTAACAATTGTTTCCTCCTACAAGTTAATAAACCATCCTCCCCCTCCTCCCTCGAGCTAATTCTCTATGATATCCTACATCTAGCTCCTTACATTTGCATGGGGATATATCCCGTGGACCTAGCTTGACTGTTGACCTTTTTTCATTCCACACTTCTGTTGCTGCACATGTTCTCCCAAAACATGAAATGTTGTTGTGTACTCCCCCTAAAAGAATGTTGGTTGCACTCTCATCTCTCTTTATATACTTATAAATTTGAAATAAACAATACATTATGATGACTAGCATGAGGACTCAACCATATCTTTAACAATCAGATGCACCTCTCTATCTATTTCTTCTAGCTTCCTACATATGACTTATTCATCCTCCCTTGATGTCATTCTCTTCCTCCACTGAAGATAACTAAATTTTATTCTCCCCCTGAGTATATCATCCTCCTTCTTATTCCACATCTTCACTGTCCATGTCCCAATAGAGGCATTATCCTCAAGTTTCTTCTTTTCCCATGTTTTAGATTTCTCTCACCTATTCATGGCTGGAAGAAACTTCTTCTTCACCTCCTCTCTCTTCACCTAAATCCTTTTTCTACCTCTTTCCTTTTTTGGACAAGAGAAGTATTTTAGTATTTTAGTTGATGCTCATAAAGGGGACCATCATAGGGATAAGAGAATCATTCTTTTGGTTTCCATTTAGATTTTTTTCCCTCCTTATCTTCTTGATCCAATGATACAAAGCACTAAGGGCACAATTCACTTCTTTTTTTCTATTGTTCCTTCTTACCTTCAAACCTCGAGCCGCTACATCTGGCTACATCCCCTAGGATTCATGCCTCAACTTCTCCCATCTGAAACCTACTTCCATGTGCCCAAGATTGCTACAATTGTAGCATTTGACATAGCAAAAGAATGGGGCATAAGAATTAGTGTTATATACAACCTTCTTATCGAAACTCCTATTATAGCCAAAATTCTTTCTCTTGTCCACTTTCTGCATTCTCGGGTTGCTGCTACCAAACACAACTTGTTTTCTTGCATGTCATCTACAATCTATGGCTTTATGTCCAAAATCACTACAAGAGAAACAATAACCATGAAAGGCTTTTGAGGATTGAATATACCTTTTCTCTGAGGTCTTTGTCCTTAAAGGCGAAAGAATCTCTGTTGGTTCTTCATGTGCCTCCCATGGAAGATTGCACTACTGCCTTGCATTATTTCTTGTTACTGATTGTCTCTCTTCTACTACTCTCCTTGTTTTTGCTTCACATTTATCTACTGCTACCTTTTCTTCTCTTGTTGTTTTTGTCATCCTCGCTCCTGTTGTTGTCCAACAACCCTTTTTTTATTATTGTTGTTGGAGTTTTCAAAATTCCTTTATTTTGGTAACTGGCCCTTCATCCTTTGTTTCCTTGGAGCATGATTCTTCAATGAAGCCCAAACCAATATTGGTGAGAGGAAATATTTACTTAGAAAGCATCTCATCCAAGGCCTTGTTGTTCTCTTCATGCTTCTGATAGTGAGACAATTTCTTATCTATATTTTCAAGGTCTTGTCTCAATGAGACTACTTCAACTTGTATTCTCTCATAAAGGTTTTCTCTATCATTTTTCTAAATGGTCAACATCCCATTTAGTCCAATAGCTTCTGCTTGTTGATAATTTATATGAACTATCGTTTTTCTCAACGTTTCATTATCGATCTCATAAATTTTAAATTTTTCCTTTTACTTGAGATTCACCTATGATAACACCTTGATCACTTTTAGAGCAAAGATCATATTTTTCTAAAAAAATATCCTTTCACAAAGATCCTTCTCTTCACTATTTATGGTGCCAGTTTAACTTCCACATAGGTCCACATTCCTCTTTGTGCCTATGGAATCTTCCACATGTCTAATGAATATTCCACTTTCATGACTTTGAGGGATACTCCTATTATCTTGTTGAGATGTACTATATTCTTATTTAGAGGATCCCTCAATTGTTATTTCTACTAAAGTAGGTATATTTTCATTACTACTACTAGATGCATGGCTATCTCCATCTTCAGTTGATTCACATGAAAATATAGGTGATCATTGACCTATTTCTTTAAATTTATTAGAGAAATAACATACCTCATGATTCGCCATCATCAACTCAAGAGTGATGAGTAGTAGCTTCAACACTAGAAGAAGGATTTTCAATATTTTGAGCATATTTATTTTGACATGCCTTCTTCTTCTTCTTCCCTCTCTTCTTCTCACTATCAGCAACCTTCATATATTCAAGTTTAATACTTGATAAAAAAGGTTCATCAATATCCTATGTTTCTTTATTTCTTTCTCCTCCATATAAACATTAAAATATATGAAAATTTTCCTTTTCTATTTCTCAATGCCTCACTTTATCAAAATCTATGTTAGACAACCCTTCCATGATAATCTCCTTGGATTCTAAATTAAATTGGTCCTTCTCTCTATATTCTACAGACAATCAAATATCTTCATTGATTACCATTAAATAGTCTCCCATTATAATCCTCTAGAGCTCATAATTTGATCCATTCAAATATGGAACTACTTATGGTGTTAACCAAACTTGATTAGCCATTGTTTCCCTCTACTCTACCTTCTAGCAGTTAAGCTTCTCCTAAAGGAACCAAGATTTGATACCAATTGTTGCAAACAATGTTAATAATGAGAAGTGGGGGGTGAATAAGTATTACGAATAATTAAAAAAAAAAAATCCCATTTATATTTAATCATTTAAACTCGAAATCCACTAAATGAGAGAAATCAACAATCTCATGTGTCACAACATATTTAAACAAATGAACACATGCACCAAGACTAGCACAAACATTGGACAAAAAATTTTAACGTGGAAACCCTTGTAGGACAAAAACCACCAAATATTGTTTATCATTTAATGTAATAATAACACCTATTGCATTAGATAAGTGTTTGTGAGCCACCACTAACAAGAAGCACCAAATCCCTTAAATTGTTCACTAGCACCCACTAGTAGGAAGTACCAACACCCTCCTTTTGTAGACACCTAGTAAGATTACTCGAAGAACCATGTAAAGCACCAAATTCATGAACTTATTGCAAGAACCAATTTGCAACTCATTGGATTTATACAAGCACCAACTTGTAGGAGGCACCAACCCCTAATCTTTCTTCATAAGCCCACTAGAGATGGAAGCACCAAATTCCTGTATGCAGGTTCCAACCCACATTCAACAAGGAACTAATGTTCTATGTACATAGAAACTACTCTATTTGATATAAACTTTGTTCTCCTCAGAAAAAAAATTCCTCTACTCATCCCATGTTGCACTTTGCTCTCTGCTCACTCTAAAGCAACCCTTTAGTGCTTTATCTACTAGCTCTCTATTCTATTCTTCCACCATAACATTAGGTATTGTGACCTCTAGCTGGCCTCTGGGTGGTAGACCTCTCTACCAGCCTACAGGGACTAAATTCCCTTTATAACCTTTTTCCACACTCTTACTCATACAAAAACACAAAAGTATGTCTTGGAATTATTCTTAGCATTCAAATTTCTCCTTTGGGATTATGTTTCAATGTGGGATCGCCCATTGTATGCATTGGTCAATAAAAAACTTGTTCGGATGAGATTTGGAATCACTGCTTCGAAAGCCTCCAAGAGATTATTTTCCTTTATAAAAATCTACACCCACAGTCTTCGTTAATTCCAATGACCATGTCCTACGGCTAAGGCCTAAAGCTCCCTATCCTAACAATTCAATAAAATTATTTTAACAAAAGGTTATGACATCCCATTTTTCTTCGCTACTTTTCCCTGCTCCCCAGAACCTCTTATTTCTCTTTTTAATTAAGAAATAGTGATGGGATTTCCGACCTCTAAGGTATGGTCATTGCTACGGTGACATCATGTTGATGTCATCTGTGCCATGTGTCAACCTATGAGAGATCCATGTGTCACCCATATATGGGCCGTTTTGCTACCCGAATGTTAGGTCCCTATACTACTCGTGTAGCCCATTATTGTTATTAGTGCAAACCCCTTATGGTATTTTTGTGCCCATGTAGTCCTCATGTTGTTATTATTTTTCCCCATAAAAGCCCACTATTGTTATTGTTGTTCCCCTACAATATTATTGTTACGTAGGCTCTGATTATATTGGGACCACTTAGACTCGTATATATAGAAAGGAGGTATTTTCATTTGTATCATCCAAGAATTGTTCATTTGGATAATTTAAAGGAGGTTTCCCCCTCAAAGAGGTTGATTTTGAAGTCATTGATATACTTTTTCTATCTTTTTGTGAGTTAGTTTCATAACATTTGGTATGAGATCTTTGGATTCTAGGTTTTGGCTGCTCCAAACAGGTCATCATGGCATTTTTGCTATACCTTTCTATCTACAAAGTTTCATAAGCTACGAAGAAAACACATTTGAGCTTAAATATTTTAGAACCTCGGGTCCAAATTTTAGATCTTGTCTCGCTATATTTTCGGAGATATGATCTGAGGAAGATAGGGTTTTTGCAAGCTCTAGAATTCCATGTCAAACAGGTCATCGTGTCATTTTCACTATAACTTCTTTTCTACGAAGGTTCAAACTCTACAACTATAACCCATTTAAGCCAAAATCTTGGGGAGCTAGTGCCTGAATTTCAGACATTGTTTTACTATATTTCGGAGATACGGTCCAAGACATTTAGGGTTTCTGCAGGCTCCTGAATTACATCCCAAATAGGTGATCTTGGGAAAATCATCATAACTTTCTCTTTGAGCACCATATTAAAATTTCATCGTAAGTTGCAAAAATAGGAAGGAATGTAATTTTTTGAATATTGTTTTTGGGTACGAAGGTCGAAACAGTGACACGTGGAACGTCGTACAATTTCTCTCTACTGAAAAGAATATAATAATGTCATCTTGGAAGATTGGGCATAACTCTTTCTTGGAGAATCCAATTTCGATCAAAATAGTGGTATTAGAAAGAGGACAAATAAGGCTAATGCAAGTAATAATTTAAAACCTTTGAGATCCAAAATTTCAGAGATACAATAGATTCAAGGTCAAGCTGCTAAAAGCAAGAAAAATAATAACTCAAATCAAGAGAATAGAAAGAAGAATTCCATCAAAGCTAAGATAAATAGCTTTATATGCTCCATGGAAGCTAATATCAATGGTAGGGAAGAATATTTGGAGAAAGGCATCGAATATTTGAAGAAATACATGGAAGGTTTGAAGGAAGGTGGAACAAATTTGCTACAAGAAAGGCCTTCTAATGATGAAAATGTAGTAGAGGAAACTCATGATGAGAAAATAAATAAATGTTAACCATGATTTCATAGAATCTAACATTGGATTGGAGACCCACCATACTCCAAATAAAAATATGAGGAAGTTTGATGCAAGGATCCCATAACATGGATACTACAGATGGAGAAATATTTTAATCTACATGACGTGCAACTGTTACAAAATGTACATATTTCATGTTTATATTTAGAACTCAATCAATTTTAATGGTATAAATGGATTTGTTCTCATAAACCACTTATCACCTGGTCAATTTTCATGGAGGAAATGGTAGAACATTATGAGTATAAATCTCAGACAAAAGGGTGCAATGACATAGCACATTGAGGACTTCTAGAAATTGAATATAAGGGTAAATGATATTCTAGAGAAGCAGAGGATTGATTTATTCATAGTGACTTTAAAGGATAAAATTCAACACAAGGTTCGTCTTGGGGAACCTGATTCATTAGAGAAGGCATCCAGGCTGGAAAGAAAAATTGAAAGAAAAATTATGGCAACAAGAAATCCTACCACTCACAATTATAAATATGGAATTGATTTTGCTCCTAGCCTTCCACAACCTACAAGGTTGACAGCACAACAATTGGAAGAAAAAGGAGAAAATGAACTTTGTTATAGTTGTGATAGCAAATACAGTAAAGGTCACACATGTGCTGAGAAGAAATTATTTTACATTGATTATGAAGAGGAGGAGGAAAAGGATAAAGAAATGTCAGAAGAAGAGGATATACACTAGGAACCAATCCTGTAGAAAGAATAAATGAATCCGACCATATGTTGTAATGCATTGGTAGAAATTACTAGTCCTCAAACTCTTAAGATATATGGACATATCAAGAAGAAAAAGGATAACCTCACTTTCACACAGAATCGAATGAAAATAGGGAGGTCAACATTGCAACAAAAGAAGTTTTGACATGGGTGACTGGGTATTTTTACGAATACAACTATACAAACAAATGTCCCTCAAGTAAGCTAAGAAGGATAATAAATTATCACCAAAGTATTATGGTCCTTACAAAGTCCTGCAAAAGATTGGTACTATGGGATACAAATTGGAGCTTCCTGCATCTTCCTGAATGCCCCCAGTTTTCCATGTTTCATGCTTAAGGAAGGATATAGGTGACAAGTTCCCAGTTCAAGCAATATTGTCGAAACTTAACGAGGAAGGAAAAATCATATTTGAGGATGAAGCAGTCACTGAAAAAAGAACCCAACAATTATGGAATCAATCAATTTCAGAGTATCTCATCAAGAGGAAGAACTTATCCACTGAAGATTCCACATGGGAGGACTAGAATTTTATACAGAAGCATCCAGGACTACTCAAGCATTGAGGAAAAAACTTTCTTAAGGAAAGGGGCATGTTAGGTACCTATACTACTAGTGTAGCCCTTTATCATTATTATTGCAACCCCCTTATTGTATTGTTTTTCCCATTTAGTCCCCATGTTGTTATTATTATGCCCCATAGATGCCCACTATTGTTATTGTTGTGCCCCTACAAGATTATCATTATGTAGGCTCTGATTATATTAGGACCACTTAGACTCCTATATATAGAAAGGAGGTATTGTCATTGGTATCCTCTAAGAATTGTTCTTCAGCCCCTCAAAGAGGTTGATTTTGAAGTCGTTGATCTATCTTTTATATCTTTTTGTGAGCTCGTTTGATAACAATGTAAATGCCAAAACTACTTGCCACATGTCCAACATTATGTCATGCTAATGTCAACTCCGAATAATAATATGATGCCACCTGTCCTATCAGAGGAGAGAGAAAGGGTCTCTCGATCCTTGGTTTTGCAAGCGATTTCCTTTGAAAATGGTTTTATGCCTGAAGCGACCTCCTACTAAATCAATGCCCGAAGCCCTTATATAGACACTTTTAAGAAATTCATTTAAAAAAACATTACAGGGTTCCAACCTTCTTGGATTCTGACCATTTGGGCTTGGCCCTCTTGTGGAACTACTATCAATACCCACTTATGATCCTCTTTATTCAAGGTTTCGGTCTTGGCCCACCTTCTACCTTTTAGCGTTTGAAGACATCCATTTGTTGGCGCCACTGTAGTGCCCAAATCTTAATTAAAAAAGCTTCTAGGCTTTCAACCTTCTGGTCTTTCATTCTCTACCACCATAAATGCATGCTTGTTAGATTCCATGCCTTCGAGCTTCCAGACATTATTCCTGCTACCCCAGCTCAATGCCATCCCATAACTCTATGAAATAAACCTTTAGAATTATGAATGTCTAGAATTTCGACCTTACAGGGTTCCAAGATTCCCATTTCCCCAGCTCACTATAATCCTCTAGCCTTTTTAAATAAGCTTCTATACTTGTAACCTACCAGGGTTTCGAGGTTTCGAGAATTTATCCTAGGACTTTAAGTCCTAACTTTTTCTAACCACAACATTTGATCTAGAGGGTCATTTCTAGAATTTAGCCTACCATTGGAAAGATCTCATTAGGCACATTCCAACTATACCATTTCCATTGGCCTCTATGTTGATCTTATGATGCATATATGCCTCCAAAATCTGGAAATCCCAGTCATCATAGTCATCTATTTATGGATTCTCTAATAAGCCTACTACTATGATGATTATCTACAAGATACTCCACCATCCTTGGGACTCCCCCTGATATTGACACACCATGTACATCAATGCTAGCCCATATTCCATCATAGCTAGCCTAGTGGACATCAATGTTAACACTTATGTTACCACCAACATTCATGATGGTATGATTAACATCAATGCCATCAGACTAGTTGTCACTAGCAATCAGGCAATGTCAACTCTTTTCTCATGATTGTTAACATCAATGCCAACAAATTTGCTGCCACTATCCATCAATGAAATCCCAATCGTGCAACAAATATTCTTTGGGAAACCCTTTAAGGAGAAAACCCAGCTGAAATGTGAGGCTGCTCCACTCCCTTTATCTATTTGGAAATATGGTTGTAGGTATAAGTATGGCTTATGGCCCATGGGCTAGTACAATTCACAAATCCTCTCTATGTGTTGTACCTCTTATCCCTCTTGGCTAATTCTCATCTTTGGAACAAATTCACTCAGAAGAATGGAATGCCTATTCCTCCTAGTGGCTCGATGATAACACAACCTGATAGCCTACTAGTGGTTAAGTTTTACTACCTCAACTCTTAGCTAGAGTTACAATATAGAATCTTCTAGTGTATTTCACATCAAAATCACATGGCTATCCACTTTTCCATGAATAATGGGGGATGATGAGACATCCTCTCAAACCATGCTGGTGAAAACATGAAGGTCAACTTCTACATGGCATAACATTCACATACAAACTTCAATTGATGTAATTCTTGTGTTGTTCAAAAGTTATTTGGTGTTAAAAATAGCATGGAAAGTTTTACTTCTATAGACGAAAATTTTTACCCCCCAAAAAAGTCATTCCATGCCTCAAATTGCTCTCAGAAGGTTTCAGACCCCGTTTTTCCAAACTGGGTCCCGTCAGTAAAAACTGTCCCATGAACTGATTCCTCCACTTTTTCCACTCTGAATGCATTGAGATGGATGACAAACAATATAATGATGAAATCCAAATCAATACTTAATATAGAACTTATATTAATGATATTTGCACTATATATTGATATTGATATTTTATTATAATTTAAATTGTATTTAATTTATAATTTGTATTAAGAGATAGTACTTTGTAATAATTTTAATTACAATTGATCTTATTACTAGCTTGAAGAGATTTCTCATTGTTTAAAGTAAAATTAATAGATATGTAATATTTCATATAAAGAATCACAATGTGTAATATTTAAATACTAATTCAATTTTTTTATGATTTTAAAGCATATTGAATATTTATTATATGTTTATTACTTTTAAACATTACTCATGTATTTCTTCATATCTAATTGTTTTAAAAAATATAGGTATTATTATGTTGAGTCCAACTACTTATTTATGTAATAATAATTTGTAATGCAGTATAAGATATAGGTTGGAATGAGATTTGTAAACAACCCATTTTCTGATTTAACCTTCAAATAATATCCATTCAAATAATATGCAATGAATTTGATATTCATTGATCAAGTGGGGTTATGCACCAAATATGAAATGTATGTTTATTGAAATTTCCAAGTCTAGAATGCCCTAATCATATGAACGCAATAAAAACTGTTATAAATTTTGTAAATATTATTGCATTTGAAAATTATATTAAATTTGGAAGTTTGAGATTGTGGTTAGTCCCAGTGGATATCAATGGATACCCACCTATTCCACTCACTTACAACACAATTTTCTATATTTTTTAGGTCTTGAACTGCCAAAGTTGTTTTGAGACCCTAAATAGCATTTTTCGGTCAAACAATCACTAGTCAATCATAGACCGCTGAGTGTAGTTGAAAAACATGCTTTTCAATTCAACCTTTATGATGGGACACCAAGCATGCCAAACATAGATCATATACTAAATATAAAACACCAAGAAGTTGACGTTCCATCTTACTCCCTTGGGGCCTTTTGATGTTTCATCTCCTAGAGTTAAGTTTTTGGATGTTGAAGGTTTCTCACTTCTTCTTTATGATAAAAGGACCTCTAACCGACAACACATATTTTTTTTTGAATTTTTTCTATAGTTTCTTTAGGTACAAAACTTATAGAACCATTTTGATGCCATAAATGGCATTTTTTGGAGAAACAAGTCATAAAATGTACTTCTCAAGTTAGACCTTTCCAACTGGCTACTTAGCATGCCAAAAGATATTATATACCAAAGTTATGACCCCGAGAAGTTGGAGTTCCAACTTACCCCATTAGGGCCTTGTGATGCTTTATCTCTAGGTTTTTAGATGTTGAGGCTTTCTCATTTCTTCTTTATGATAAAAATATCCGTGAGCCTCATTGTAGGATAGCTTGAAAAAGACACATAGTTATTACATCTCTTCTTAGAGATATGCTACCACCATTTAAGTAAGTTTATTTTTATTTTTCATTTATACTTTTTCAAAAACATTCCTTCATTAATATCATTCAAGTTTCACTATATCTCTATGCTTTGGTTATAAATGTGTACAACATTATGCTCCCTTCATAAATTTGGATGAGTGGTATCAGAGTGATTAGTTTTTATCTATTTTTCTATGCATGCCCCCACTGAGGTTGGGGTATAAGGAGTTGGGACTTGAAATGCTTGAGCCCTTAAAATACCATTCTCATTGACCTCGATGACCTCTCATAGCAGAAGAAAAAAAAGTATGAGGGATTAATTGATATTTTCAAATTGTTTCTCAAGGAAGCCGTTGAGAAACAAAGAAGCAAGATGATGGATTATTTTTCACATATCCTTCGATGGAAGCCAATAAGATACACATATTCATCAAGTGGCCACTTTGGAGGAACCATCCCCTTCAAGGTATAAGTTAATTCTAATATTCCTATATTGGAAGGTTAGATAGATGCAAATGCTCTCGACAAATGATGGAATCTAATAAAAGTGTATTTTTCTATCACAATTTTTTTCAATAGGAAAAATATTACCTTTTCATTCCGTAAGGCTCCCTCCCAAGTATTGGTGGGAAGCTTAACATGAGAAAAGGATCATGGAGTAATCCATATTGTTTCCATTGACACCCACTTGGAACTATTTTAAGATTTTGTTAAGGAACAAATATATTACCCTATTGGAAGTTAGAAAGAGAAGTACATGAGATGAACCACACTATGAAAGAAAAGGGACAAAATAGTGCAAGAGTTCATAAATATATTTCATACCTTGTGCACCGAGATGGGTATCAAAGACTTGAAAAAGAAATTTGTTGCTCAAGTACTGTGGTGTTTTACATAGATATGTCCAAATAGAAATGGAGTCCCTGGACATCTCCTTGCTTGGAGAAACATACTAATATGTTGTCAAAGTTGAGAAAAAATTTAAATAAAATAAGAGAGACTTTGGATATGTTAATCTTTCATAGCAGAAGTAGGGAAATGTTATCCCCAAATTATAAGACAAAGGGAATATCCAAGGTGTACCACCCCTGGATAACCCATTTAAGTAGTAAACAAAAAATGGTAATGGGAAGATGAAGAAATACACAGGAAAGAGGTGCAAGTTCCACAGGAATAGCTCCCATAACTCTAATGAATGTCACATAAGGTAGTAAGTGGTGGCCTAGCTATAAGCCTTAGAGTAAGACACAGGTTCCGACCCTGAACTATACCTAGATAAGGGGAAACAATTCATTGATGTAGAACCTAGTTCAATTGTTTCTACGACAAGTAAGGCCAAAGATCCATAGGAAGGTGAGTATTTCAATCATAGATGTGCATGAAGGGTGATCCATTTCATTTTAATTTTCATTGTTGATATCGAGAATCAAAATAAACTCATCTCAGTAGAAGTTGTTAAGCAATTGATCCTAGTAACAACATCAAACCTATAGCCATACACCATCAGATGGCTACACCAAGGGTGAGATCTTTGTGTTAGCCAATAGATCCACCTACCCTATAGCATCAAGGCATTTAAGGATGAGATATTGTGTGATGTTGCTCCCCTTAAAGTTTGTGTTGTTATTTTAGGCCATTCATACTTGTTGAATTGTCATGTAATATATGAGTGTAGACTTTGTAGTGTTATTATAACATTGGGTGGAAAACTATACATGATAATAGAGGTATCTCTTCTTGCTTCCATTTATTTCATCTCTTCTAACAAATACAATAAGGTCATCTCTAGTCAAGGAAATTTATTTTCTCCTTGATTTTCTCTCAAATTAAGGAGAATATTTTGGCCAAATATATGGCCTCAACTCAAGGCTCCTCCATGTAGTAGATGCAATTGGAAAACATTATGGAGGAATAAAAGAAATCCACTTTTCACCCACAAGGAAATATCTACACTCTCAAGTGAGAATTCAATTGATATGAGCCCTGGTGCACCTCTACCCAACGAGACAATCTATCACCGCTCTCTTTTGGAAAATTAAGAAATCAAGTGACAGGTCTAGGCGTTGCTCCAAAAAGGGAGCATCTAACCTAGTTCCTCACACTATGGAACCCCAATATTTCTCATGTAGAAGAAATATGGGACTTGGCGACTCTGAATTGATTATCAAGCCCTAAACAAAATCATAGTCAAAAACCAATTCCTAATTCCTTAAATCGATTACCTTCCTGACTAGCTGAAGGGGGCCACATATGTCATAATATTGATTTGAAGTCTTGCTAACACTAAACCCAAATGAATGAATTGATGTATGGAAGGCTAATTTCAAGTCAGATGAGGGTGTTTTTGAATGGTTTCTCATGCCCATTGTTTTGATGAATGCCCCAAGAACTTTCATGAGGCTTGTGGAAGAAATCTTGTGGCCTTTCACTAACTATTTTGTTGTTGTATATATTGATGATATCATCATCTTCAAAAAAAGCTTGGAAGAACACTTGAACCATATTCAGTAGGTTGTTCACGCTCCTTGATACCATAATCTATGTGGTAACTTGGATGAATATTCCTTCTACATAAACAAGGTCTAACAAATAAGCTACATTATTAATGATAAAGGTGTGCATGTGGATCCAACCAAGATCCAATTCCGTCGAGATTAGCCAACCCTTACTACTCTAATAGGGCTTCATAACTTCTTGGGCCTTGCTAACTTCTACTGAAGATTCATGTTAGAGTTTTCAAATATCACATAGCCCTTAGGTCAAGTGACCAAGGGTAGAGTAAAAGATTTTTTTTTTTCTAGTGGTAATAGAAGACATTCAAAGAAATGGAACATTGTATTTGTTCGGCACCAATCCTCACCCTCCTAGAACTATAACAACCATTTCAGTTTGAGACTAATGCCTCTCACTATGCTATTGGCATATTCCTCATTCAACAAAGACATCCGGTGGCCTACAATATTCGAATACTCTCAAATACTTTCTAGAGATACCCCACCAATGAGAAGAACATGTACTCCATCATATAGGCTTATTGGCAATGGAAAATTTGTATCTTTAGAAGGGATATGAGCATCCACACTGATCACATGCCTCTACAATATTTTAGAAAATCAAGGGAATTTATAGAATGACTTCCATAAAAAATGCTACATATACCTACAACAGATCCATTGTAACGTCAAATACAATAAGAGTAGAAATAATCATGTCACAAACTACCTCCTTTAGCCCTCAGTTTTGGCACTAATGATAATTCTCAACATCTATGGGCATAATACCTTTGCATGGCCACAATTATACAACAATGATCCAAAATTTGTTGCCACATACCCAATGTTGATGAAAAGTAAGCAAATCCTAGACCTTGACCTCCAAGTTGTACTATTTTTCTACTTGGGCACCTTGATGTTGCTTCAAGTGAGCATTATAATTTGAGCTAGGAGGCACATTACAATTGGGAAATAGGACACTTTGGTGTGGAAAGGATAGTGGAAATACTGTAGAAGTACTTTTATTGGTTGAAACATTGGTAAGATGTTGGCAATGATATCAGGTCCTGCATTTCTTAAGCCTTTCATTGTCAAATAGCCCGTTAAGAAAAAAAACGTTTACCCCCCTCTATATACTCCTATCCATCCTTGGGAATGACTATCGATCTCGCCTTCCTTCTATCGAGCATGGAAATGAATTTTCTGTTTGTGGTCATTCATAGATTTTCTAAGATGGCCATTATGACTACCTACAAGGTGAGTATCATAACAAAATCCATTGCTAATATCTTCTTTGAATGTGTATGTCTACATTTTGATATCCGACAAACCATCATATTAGATTAGGATCACAGGTTCCTAAGTGAATTTTTGTCAATCCTCTAGCCATTGTTTGACACCAAACTCAAGAAATCAACTTCCTTCCACCCCTAGAATGATGATCAGAGGTTGTTAATGGGATGATCATGCACATTTTTTTCATGTACGATATTGAGCATCCATTCACATGGAATGGGAATCTCCCCTATGTTCAACATAGATACAATAAATCTCTCCATATCTCAACTAGCCATAACTTCTTTCAAGTGAGCCTATGATTTCAATTATTGGGTCTAATTGATGTTGCACTACCCCTTACAACTACACAAACACGATATGTACATGGTCAACTTGGGGATGACAAAGCTACCAATTTTATCGAATGAATTCAGAACATTTTCCAATAGGTCCACGATATATTGTAAAATTCCAATACTAAGTACAAACAACACAATGATTAGCACCGAATTCCACACAAGTTTCAAGTGGGTGTTAGGTCCCTATACTACTAGTGTAACCCCTTATTTTTATTAATAAAACCCCCTTACTATATTGTTGTTCCCATGTAGTCCCCATATTGTTATTATTGTGCCCCATAGAAACCCACTATTGTAATTATTGTGCCCTTACATTGTTATTGTTATTTCGGCTTCGATTATATTATGACCCCTTAGGCTCCTATATATAGAAAGGAGGTCTTATCATTTGTATCATCCAAGAATTGTTCATTTCTGTAATGTAAAGGAGGTTGCCCCCTCCAAGAATTTGAATTCTAAGGTGTTTATCTCTCTTCTCTATCTTTTTGTGAGCTAGTTTCATAACATTTGGTATCAGAGCTTTGGATTCTAGGGTTTCACTGCTCAAAACAAGCCATCGTGGAATTTTCACTATAACGTTTTCTCTATGAAGTTTCCGAAACTAAAAAAACCCATTTGAGAAGAAATCATCCCGAACCTCAGGTTTGAATTTTAGATCTTGTATTGCTATATTTTTGGATATATGATATGAGGAAGTTAGGGTTTTTGCAGACTCTTGAATTACATCCTAAACAAGCGACCTTAGGAAAATCATCATAAATTTCTCTCCCAGCATTAGATTGAAATTTCGTAAGAAGTTACAGAAAGATGATGGATTTTATTTTATTTTGATATAATTTTCAGAAGCTAATATTGAAACAATGACATGTGGCACATCGTACAGGTTCACTCTATTAAACTATTCTATAGCTAGGTCATCGCAGGAGATTGGGAATAAATATTTGTTCACGAATCCAATTGCAATCAGACTTGTGGAGTTAGAAAGAGGATTTATAGAGATATTGCAGGCCAAAACTTTAGAACTTAAAGATCTTAAACTACAAAGTTACAGTCATTTCAAAATCTAGCTCCTAAGATCAAGAAAAAGCGAGATGAGGAAGTTTGATAGCGAGGATCCGGTAAAGTGCATACTACAGATGGAGAAATATTTTGATCTACATGGTGTACCACTTGTTAGTGCTCAAATCTACCTTAGGCTGAAATAAGGTAAAACTCGAGGCTACATCAAACCACGCTCAGCCTCGTAGCTAGCCCTACAAGGACAGGAGAGGGCTCTCTCTGGGTCGATCTCGGCTAAAGGTGATCAATGAGGCTCGAGATGACAGAATTGATAACTAATTTTAGCCTAGGTATGGAGTACAAGGAGTTTTGAAATTGATTTTCTTTTTGAAGTTTAGTTGAATTCAAGGGAAAGGCAATTTTGGGTGCGGGGATGAGGCACAGTTTTTGCAGAGGTCTACTTGGGGCAAGGTAGGTGATTGTCTTGATGCTTTTAAAGAGAATGAATGGCTAGATTTGACTGGTGAGAAGTTAAGGAGAGCAAGAAAATTTCAAGGATTCTCCATAAACATATGAAAACATAGAAAATCAAACAAACTTAAAGGCAGAGCATAGAAAATTATGGATTCTACCTTAACACTTCATTTGTTCAATTGCAGAAGATAAGAGAATGAAAGTGATACACATAAACAACTTACAAGTACTGAAAGAACCACACCATCAACACATAAAGCCACATGAATCCCAAATACTGCTGCAAAACCCTGGTCTTTCCTTTGCCAAAATGCAGATAAAATATGTACAATAGAGTGTCAAACTTTTCCCAAGAGTCCAACCCTGAAAATGACTAAGAAAATACATAACATAAGCAAGCCAACTCATTCCCTTGCCTCTAGGGTTCGAACTCATCATCCTAGGAGCTATTTCAACCAACTCTAAACAAAGCACTACAATCTAGGCATTCAAAACAACTTGCCTCTATAAGGTAGGAAACCAATTCATTCATTAAATTTTCACTTTTTGGTGAATGAATCTTCTAGAATGAGTAAATAAGTGTCAAAATAACATCATGTTTCATTAATTACATCAAGAGGAGTGAAAAATCACATCACAAGTCAAAATTGGTCAAACTAGCTGCATTTCCTGAGCTGAAACATAAAATTTGGCCAAAAAGCCCTGTGCGCCGCGCGCCTTTCAACCTGTTTTTGGGGCCCTTGATGGCATTCAAATCAAGCTCACAATAGCTAGTGGGAAAGCCCTGGATGTCTGATATCCATCCCAAGTGGAATTTTGCAATTTGGAGCTCATTTGCCCCCTCTAAATGTCATTCTCCTGGATGTACTTCCTGCTAGTGCAAAAGGTGCCAGAAAGGTGATTTTCATGGTGTTTTTGAGCCTTTTGGTCACCCAGAACTTAATGAAATGCTATGGAAATAGCTGAGCATGTATAATTCATCATGGAAAACTCAAAAATGTAGAGTTTTCCTCCAGCAAGTGTCCCAATCATAAGCGCGCGCGTCGACGCGCTACGCGTTGAGCCAAAAAACCTGTTTTTAGGACAAAATTTTCAAAATGAAAAAAAATTCTCTGAATTTGCTCAAATTCAGAGTGAAGACCCTCCATCATGTATTGTGCCCCACCAGTGAAGCCTCAGCCAAAATTTGGAGTGGATCGGGCTTTTTTCGCCGTTGTAGTGCTTTGCTCAATGGCCTCTTTAGGATCTTCATTTTTTCTTTGCAGACATGCATACGAGCCCAATAATGAGTTTTCATATGAAGAAGCATGTCTTTGTCTCTGTTTGCCTTCGCGAATAATTTCTCCAAATGAGTGTTCACACGGATGAGCATAGACTCTCGATCAATCGGTGTCAAATCACCGGGTCTCTTTCGGGCCAATTCTCGATCTTCATAGATTTTTCGCAACTCATAAAGTGTATGTTCATCCTCTAGCTGTTTGTTGTGATGCTCCAAGTAGTTTATCACCCACTTAGCCATCTGCATTTTATTTTGCAGTGCGTCATTCTAGCCCTTTACTCCTGGATGATCTCCTTTAGCTCTGAGCTAGGAGAGCTCGCATCAACATCAATGAAATCCCTGTCCCGACCTCCTGAAGGACCCTCATCATGCATGGGCCTCTTGCCCCTATCCTGGATCTGTACCTGTGCTGAAGAGGAAGGCGAGACCCCTTCCACATGATGTGGAGATAATACTCGCTGTGTTGTTGAAGTCAACGAGACCCCTTCCACCCCGGGTGGAGATAGTACTCGTCGTGTAGATGCAAATAAGGCTCTATGGCCTCGCTGGTATGTCACATATGGAGGAGCACCTATATGCTCAGTCTCAGGAATGTCTGGCTGGTGTGAAGGTGCTCCCTCATCATGAACTATCTTGGGAGGCAGCTGCCGCGTTGAGAAGCAGTCACGGTAGATGAAATCCTCCCAAGTAATGCCCTGCTGTGTCAACTGATGCATCACTATGATTTTGATCAGCGCGTAATGATATGTGCTCTTATGTTGATGTGCTGGGCTCTTCCTTTGTAATAAAGTCACCATCCTCTCTATGTTGCTACACATGAAGTACGGAATGTTCATCATACGTAACCTCGTGAAATGCATCAACAAAGGGACATGGTACGCATAGAGACGCGAGAATCTGTCCTCGCAACTACAATATCGAATGATGAGTTTCATCAACGGTGCAAACTCATCCCTCAGGAACCTGAAAGGAAAAACTGTGCTCAAGTGTCTCATATACCCAGGTTTGATGTATGGATCATAGTAAAATCTGTCTAACTGCTGGCGTTTGCTCCATTCCTCTCCTAAATTTGGTATCCCAGTGGCCTGATAAATAGTCTCTGGTGACAAGGTGAAATTTACTCCGGCGAGGTTTGCATGACCATCATGTAAATGTAGAACAAATAATTGGACTAGTTCCCGATGATGCTGAGTTTGTGAGATCATCTCATAGTATTGGAAACATGATTAACACTGAAAACAATCCATTTCAAGTGGGCAAGCCTGCAAATTAGCCAAAGGAGTAGGCTCCTCCTTGATATGCTAACCACCTTTGCCACTGTGATACCTTCGTTGCACATTTACCTCCAGTGTAGAATCACTGTCATACTCCTGCTCATAGATTGACTTGGTCTCTGACATGACTTTGAAAACAGGGTAGCTGGAATATATATGCTGATGTATAATCTGTAAACTGTTCTTTGCTCTAAAAATGTTGTGACCAAGGGGAACAAATGCACAAGGGAATATTAGGAAAGGGAAAACATTAGGGAATTAGGGACTTTGGAAATAAAAACAAGGGAATTAGGGAAGGAAAGGGAAATAAAAATATTGGATTTAGGATTTTGGGATGTTAGGTAGGGATAATGTGTTTTTTTTAAAATAGAGGTGAGGGACTAATATTTGAGGGATTGTAGTGTAGGATTAATGAGGGAATTAATGGGGAAAAATAATGGTGAATTTGGGAATGGGAAACGAAGGGAATTGGGGAAAAAATCACAACCTTGGTTTCAAACCCTACAACAATTTTTTACACTCAAACCCTACAACATTTTTTCATTGACAAATGAGGGCTTTCCAACTTGGATCTCTATGGCAAATGTTTAATGAACCCATAACATTAACCTTTAAAAGCCAAGCAAAGGTAATGGGTATGAGCCTACCTACAAATTTGTGCGGAGAGGAGGCAATTTGATGCTTTTCCAAACAAGTTTCGGGCTCCAAACCCAGTGCGCTGCATGGCTCACCCAATGCGCCGCACCCCTCTGATGCGCCGTGCACTTCTATTTTTACACTGTGGCTTTGCGCCCA
Source organism: Pinus taeda (assembly GCA_000404065.3). NCBI lineage: Eukaryota > Viridiplantae > Streptophyta > Pinopsida > Pinales > Pinaceae > Pinus > Pinus taeda. Next base: position 96,187 of record APFE030836477.1, read on the forward strand.
GTGCACCACACGCCTCTGATGCGTCGCGCGCCTAGCCCAGTGTGTCGCGCGCCTGGAAACTGCTCCAACTTCCACTCAAACTCACAATTTCGCTTTGGAACAATCTTCTTCACTCTTGGCATGTACAATGAGTTGAAAATGTGTTGAAATATCTTTATAAAGACTCCCTTTTGATTTTTTCTTGGTCCATAACCCATTTTGTAATGTTTTGTCGTTGATACTTTTTCAGGGTTAATAGACTTCTGACCTTTTTGGTTTCCTCCTTAAATTTGGTTGAAATAATGATTTTCTTGACAATTTTTTGTAGGGATCACTGTGATATGATCTGGAAAAGGAGACCAAGGTTGCGGCTGGACATTTCAAGAACTGAAATTTTTGAAAATTTGTTACAAAAATGAGATGATGACTTATCTTCAAAATAGAGTTTTGAAGAGAAGTCCTAATTTATTTGTATAATGATAAATATTATTGAGGTAACCATCTATCGAGGACATCCCTTTGGCCTGTTGGTCTTCTTAGACTTTGCAAAACAAAATTGGCTCAACCCTATACCTAATGACCGAGAAATTTGAAACAGGACTGTAAATTATCTTTCAAGACTTGTTTTTATGAATAGACCTAAACCAGCAGTGCCAAGCATGAGTGGAACGAGTGACTCAAACCATTCTGTCAGAGTTATGGCATGCCTAACGAAATGCAACTAATCGAAACTGATGGGACACCTAAACATGAAATGCAAAAAAGAGCTTTGATTTGTAACGGAGGGATAACTAGACTAACTCTAACATTGGCTCCAATGTGGATGGTAGCTCCTTGAAGATGCCAAGAATCGCAGATCTCTGTAAGAGCTAGATAGTTCCTTCATCCATTGGGCGATGGAGTCATTATTCCAACACAAAATTTTGACAATTGGACTAAAAAACCAAAAACCACTTTGACCAAAATAGACTCGAAACTAAAAGGATTGATACAACTGACTTGACAAACTTAAACCAACTAACCTCCATTTTTCAGAAATATAGCCTTCACTGCGGGACCCAGACTGAAGATGAGAAGTTAGTATACATGTGCAATAAAACAGAAGTAAAACGATATGTACAATGATGATGAAATGAGCAGAAAATACTCAGAAGTAGTATCTCTTTAATAGCCAACAATTAATCGTCCCTTCAGGACACTCATCTTCATTCATTTCTTTGAGAAGAAAAGCGTTTTGGCCATGATACGCTGCAATCTTGTAAGGACCCTTCCATAAATTTTCAGATTTGTCGTGCTTTCCTTTGTCTTCATGTCGAGCATCCCACCTCAAAACTACCTCATCTAGCTTAAATGTGTTCACTTTTGCCTTCCGGTCATAAATATTTTTGATGTGCTCCTGCAACTTGCAAGTGTTTTGAAATACCTCCTCTCGTGTCTGTTGTAAATGGATCATCTGATTAATCCTTCTCTGCATAGGATCTTCCTCACTACCGGCTTCCTGAAGCAATTTGACTACCGGGACAGCAAGCGAAGTAGGAAAAACCGTGTCTGTCCCGTACACCAACTCGAAAGGAGACATGCCAATAGACTTTTTCTGACTCACCCTATCAGCCCATAGTGCATTTACTAACTTCTTGTGCCAACACTTTTTATTAATTTCCAGCAATTTCTTAATGATATTAACCAAAGATTTATTAGATGATTCTGTCAATCCATTTCCTTGAGGATGGTATACGGTTGAATGTCCCAAGCTAATATTGTATTGATAGAAAAAATCGACCATCCTTTTTTACTTGAATGCCGATGCATTATCTGTGATTAACTTACTTGGACATCCAAAACGTGACAAAATATTGGTTTCAAGAAAAGAGATAATTACCGCATTCGTGGCTTGTCACGTAGGAATCGCTTCAATCCATTTCGTAAAGTAGTCTGTGGCTATCAATATCCATCTATGATGTCCTAATGATGCTGGATGAATTTCCCCGATGAAATCTAATCCCCACTGCTAAAAAGGTGCACTAATTTCAATTGGTTTGAGAGGCAAAGGCTGTAGTTTCTGCTTCCCTTCAAAAATTTGGTATTCGTGACAATTTTAACAGGCTTATATACATCTGAAAACAATGAAGGCCAATAATAACCTGCCTTAGAATCTTGTTCACTGTGGTTTTCCAAAATAGATGGCCTCCACAGTCTCCTCTATGAAAGTCTTCCACAACTCTTTTGGCTTCTTCCTCCACCAAACAATTCAATAACATTCCACCAGGGTCTTTCCAAAGCAATGCAGAATCTAGTATGCTAAATTTTGCAGCTTTCAATTTCAATGTTCTACTCTTATTTATGGGCATTCCGGGAGGTGAAGACAAATTCTGAAGTAGATATAAAATGTCAGCATACCAAGGGGAGGAAAGAAACATCTCAGATACCTGAACTGATGAATTCTCCTCATCTTCATCGGACATGGCAGCAATAAAATTTATATCTAGAACTTGCAGATTCGTTTCAGCCATTAAATTGGCAAGTCCTTGTCCTTTGATTAGTTTGGTTGGTTTAATCTTCACATCATACTCTAACAACGTAGCAATCCACTTACCCCGCTTGCCTTATGGATCTGCCTGTACCAAAATATCTTTAACTGCTGCGTTAGGAACATAGGCTAGAATGTGGGAATGCAATATATACACACGGAAATCTTTCAAGGCATTTACAAGCGCAAGTGCTTGTTTCTCAACAATGTTGTATTTCAATGCTCCATCTCTTATAATCCGACTAAAAAAGGCAATGGGTTTTTCAACTCCTTCCCTTTTCTGCATTAATACAACTGCCAAAGTGTGCTCGAAGCAAATGAGAACAAAATAAAATCCTATGTGTAGTCTAGGCCGATTAAAATAGGAGCTGAAGAAAGAGCTAACTTCACTAAATTGAATGATTTCACTGCCTCTTCGGTCCACTTTACCTGACTGTCCTTTTTCATCATGCTTGTGATTTCTCTAAGATGCTCCGCTAGATTTGGAATGAAGCGACGCAGAAAATTCAGTTTACCATTAAAGGACTGTATTTCTTTCTTGTTCCGGGGCTGTCCTATTTGCTGAATGGCTTCAACATGTGCAGGGTCAACACGAATGCCATCTTTAGATATGATGTGGCCAAGGAGCTTTCCCTCATCCATGGCAAAAAGACTCTTCTTCGGATTCAGCGAAATGCCACATTTTCTGCACTTTTGGAAGAAAACTTTCAAATGATACAAATGTTCTTCATCAGAATTTGAAAACATAGTTAAATCATCAAGATAAACAACTAAAAATACATCTTTCTCATTGGCGAAAGCCATGTCCATTGCACGCTGAAAGGTGGCTCCAACATTCTTCAAACCAAACGACATTTTTGCATAATGAAACGTTCCCCATGGAGTGGTAAACGTTGTCTTGTCATGATCATCTTCATGCACTAGAATTTGATTATATCCTGAATAGCCATTGAGTAGTGACATCCTTGATGGTCCAACTACTCGCTGCAATATGTGGTCCATTTTGGCAGCGGATAATTGTCTTTTAATGAGACCTTATTCAAATTTCTGAAGTCAATACATAAATGGATCTCACTTGTTTTCTTTCTCACAGGCACCAAATTTCATATCCAATCTGAAAATCGAATAGGCACAATGATTCATGACTTATACAATTTTTTTACCTCTTTTTCAATTGATGGTAGCAGCTTTGGATTGATTCTCCTCAACTTTTGACGAAAAGGCTTCTGATTTGACTTAATGGGAATAGTATGCTGAATGATATTTGTGTCATATGTTTTTGAATCTGAGTAATCCCATGCAAAAACATCAGAAAATAAAGACAACAATTTCACATATTCTGCCTTTACCTTTAGTAATAATGACTTTGATAATTTTACCATCTTGGGATTCTCAACTAGCCCAATATTTACTTCTTTAACGCCCTTTTTAGTGGGCCTCAATGTTGGTTTACGAGCTACATCATCTTGGTCTAAAAGTTCTTCCAAAGGGATCAATCCCTTAGGAATGATGTTATCTTTAAGTTGCAGTACTTCTGTTTGATTTATTTGTATATCATCACTACCATCATCATGCTCTGTATCTATGGAGGTATCTTTGAACTTACCCTTATTCTGCAGAAACTGATTAATCTCTTCATCATCCTGAAAGACTTGCCAAGATCGTTGATTGTCTGGAACGGTGGGACGGTGTTTCACATGAATCTCAAACTTGTTGTTGGAATTCATCAGAATTTTTAAGTTGCTTGCTGCCTTAGCAAGTCCATCTTGTATGCGAGGCACACATGTCAAGGTATGATCAGAAAATAACTTCAAAACATCTAAGACTGCATTTTGATAAGCTCTCATGCGATGATGCTTGGCCTGAAACTCACCTTTAACTTGCTTTATCACCAACTCTGAATCACCATAGACTGCAATCTTTTTCGCTTTCATCTTTCTATGAATCTTAAGGCCAGCAATTAGAGCTTCATATTCTGCTTCATTACTAGAACAATCAAATGCTAGCTTGTAGGAACACACTCTCACTTTGCTTGGAACCTTATCCGTAGCGGAAAATGGACTGTGAATCCAAACACCAATTCCAGCTCCATCACTACCTACTGCGGCATCAAAATCCATGGTCCAAAGATCATTTTCATCGTCCTCTAAATGCTGAAATTGCACCGGCTCTGTTTCTTCTGTTTGCTGCCCATTTTCTTTAGCTGATTGCTCCAGGATAGTTTGCTTTTCTCTTCTTTCTTTTTTCAGAACTTCTCTAAAATTCTCAATGAGTTCTGGTATATCTTCCGCCTGAACTAACTAACTATCTAGATCATTAAAACTATCAGCAAGCAACACAAAGGACTCTAAACCGGTATGTACATAATTTACATGATGATTGATTGTCTTCTCTTTGTTGGTTATCATGTATTTCATCTTTTGCTCTCGATATAACTTTCTCATTGGACCAAAGACTGGAATTGTTGCATAAGAGAAATCTAATTGTAGTGTAACTTTCGATTTTGCTCCCCAAGACCTCGAAAGGAGCATCCCAAATCGCGGAGGAATGTCTACCACAACTACATCCATCAAAACATTCTTCACTGGAATTTGGTCTAAGCTAACAACCAAATATTTGATGAGCCCGATACATCTCACACGACTGGAATCAAATGAATACAAATCATGATATCTCCTTGTAATGTCTAGTCCCAGCTTCTCCATGATCGCCTTTGGCATCAAATTGTGCAAAGCACCTGAATCGAACATAGCATTGTGCAATACATATTCATGCAATCTCAAACTGATATAAAAGGGAGGAACATCACTATCAGGGGACTCACCATCTAATGCAGGCCCAAATATCAATTCTGGCTTATCATCTTCAACGTTTACCATGTCAAACATTGGATCAAAATTTAGAATTTTAGAGACTTGACCACAGTAGCTGCTGTTCTTCATGATTTCTGTCAAAGGAATGGATATTTTTAATTTGGAAATTTCATTTTCCAAACTAAATGCTGAAACTTTTTTGACTTCTTTGACAAGAACTTCCTTCTTATCCTTGATTATACTCGCCTGATTTGTCCTTTCTGCTGATGATACTTTGCTATTTGTGGGATCAATTGTCTCCTGTCCTTTCTTCTGTGGTATGGGTGAATCTGTCTTTGGTGTTGTAGCTTCTTTTCTTTTCTAAATTGGATTGATGGGCACATCTCGGTTTCTCAATGAGTACTACTTATGTTGAGTAGACAAGGCATTCAAATATCCTCTTTGGTAATCATCTAAATTTGCATTATTTGCTAAGATAAAATCTTCATCTTGTTGGGCACCTGAACTTTCTCCATACTCTTCATCTTCAGTGATGTAAATGGGCAGATCGTCAAGAGTAAAGAAGTGATTTTGGTCCCCTACTACATCAGCATCGTCATCTAAATCTTGACTCACAAAATTCTGCAAAAGAGGAGTCTTAATATGCTGCTGGGCTGCCGGCTCTTGTGCTCTTTGTTCACGCTGCTTAATTCTGAATTGTGGCGGTTGCTAGCCACGGTAATTTGGATTACGAATCTGTGTTTCTGATTTATCAAGGTTCATTCTTTTGAACATTTTTTCCATCTCACGAAGCCAAGGCAGTTCTGATGTATACTCTTCCTTTATAATCACTCTTTTCTCTGCTTTCAACCATGCTCTCTTATCATTCAAATTTGCCTCAACACTAACAGCAATCTTTTGCATATCTTCTAAGGTAGGTGGATCTCTGTCTCATAGTGAATAAGCCATTTCCGGATCAAAACCATCCGGGAATTTAAGAAGAGATGACTTTTTATATGGTCTTAAGTCATCTGGAATTGCATTATACACTGCATTAAATCTGATAATATAATCCTGAATGGACTCACCAGGATTACGCTTGATGTTGGTATACTCTGAAGTGATTTGCAATGGATCTTTCTTCATTTCCCACCAATCTAGAAACAAGGTATGAAGTTCCTGTAATGTATTGATACTCCTTGCTTGTAAAGCTCTGAACCATTTACGAACCTCTCCTCCAAAATTCTGGGCAAACAATCTCATTGAAACATTTTCCGCATCAATTTCATGCAGGTCCAAAGAGTCCGTCATTCGGACAATATGCTGCTGAGCTGATATACTCTGTAGTGTGCCATCGAATATAGGAATCTTGCTCTGATAATCAGCAGGTATAGGATCCAAATTGGCCGGCAAAGTAAGGGGTGCAAATCTGGCAGCCATGGTTCTTGGTGGATTGGCAGTCGGCCTTGGAGATGCTGGGGGAGTAAGTGCAGCTGAGGTGTGAGGTGTATGAGGAGGTGTGTGCAGAGGAGATGCAGTTTTAGGTGTGGAAACAGTAGATGAAGGCGAATTGATTGCAAACTTCTGATCAGAAATAATGGGTTGCATAGGGATGGTAGGAATGAAAAGCGGTTCAATAGGATGTCTAGAGGTGGATGCCGTAATAGATGATCCAATGGTAGCAGATGCAGTTTCTAGAAAATCAATGATATTCGTAACCTCAATTGTAGTTTGGAGCTGTCTTAAAATGAAATTCTCAATAGACTTGTTAGAATTTTCAATTTGAAGGGCAGCCGCGAAATCAGGATTCGGAACTATAGAATCAAGAGCATTTTCAGACTTGGTTTTGAACAATCATAGTTCAAACTTCTCATCAAAAGCAAGTTCTTCAAGATATTCAAATTTGCAGGACATGAATGGGATTTTACCACGAGAGTCGCCGAGCTTTCTTGACGAAGGATTTTTCGAATCAAGTTTGGATTTTCATAGACAGGGGGTGGATTAGGATCTGGATTAGCTCTTGTATGTCTTTTTGAAGCCAGTATGTTTTGTCAAAAGATCAAAGGAATATAAGTAATTCAGCCTATCGACTTCTAGACTCGATCATACAAAGGTCTAGAACGAACAATTTTACTGGGGGATTTTCAAATCAAGTGCTCACAAGCTAACTGGAGATCGACTGAAGCAATGTTTATCTACTTCCGCTTATGCATAGCAAAAGTGTTTCGAAAGCTACCTGGCGTGACTTCAGACTCCGTCTAAGACTCATGAAACAAATACATCAACAAGCAAACCATTGATATTTCTTCCCCAGTATGGTCGCCACTATGTTAGCGCTCAAATCTACCTTAGGCTGAAATAAGGTAAAACTCGAGGCTACATCAAACCATGCTCAGCCTTGTAGCTAGCCCTACGAGGACAAGAGAGGGCTCTCTCTGGGTCAATCTCGGCTAAAGGTGATCAATGAGGCTTGAGATGAATGAATTGATAACTAATTTTAGGCTAGGTATGGAGTACAAGGAGTTTTGAAATTGATTTTTTTTTTGAAGTTTAGTTGAATTCAAGGGAAAGGCAATTTTGGGTGCGGGGATGAGGCACAGTTTTTGCAGAGGTCTACTTGGGGCAAGGTAGACAATTGTCTTGATGCTTTTAAAGAGAATTAATGGCTAGATCTGACTGGTGAGAAGTTAAGGAGAGCAAGAAACTTTCAAGGATTCTCCATAAACATATGAAAACATGGAAAATCAAACCAACTTAAAGGCAGAGCATAGAAAATTATGGATTCTACCTTAACACTTCATTTGTTCAATTGCAGAAAATAAGAGAATGAAAGTGATACACATAAACAACTTACAAGTGCTGAAAGAAACACACCATCAACACATAAAGCCACATGAATCCCAAATAGTGCTGTAAAACCCTAGTCTTTCCTTTGCCAAAATGCAGATAAAATATGTACAATAGAGTGTCAAACTTTTCCCAAGAGTCCAACCCTGAAAATGACTAAGAAAATACATAATATAAGAAAGCCAACTCATTCCCTTGCCTCTAGGGGTCGAGTTCATCATCCTAGGAGCTGTTTCAACCAACTCTAAACAAAGCACTACAATCTAGGCAGTCAAAACAACTTGCCTCTATAAGGTAGGAAGCCAATTCATTCATTAAATTTTCACTTTTTGGTGAATGAATCTTCTAGAATGAGTAACTAAGTGTCAAAATGACATCATGTTTCATTAATTACATCAAGAGGAGTGAAAAATCACATCACAAGTCAAAACTGGTCAAACTGGCTCCATTTCCTAAGCTGAAAGATGAAATTTGGCCAAAAAGCCATGTGCGTCGCACGCTTGAGCCCTATGCACCGTGCGCTTTTCAACCTGTCTTTGAGGAACTTCTTGGCATCAAAATCAATTTCACAATAGCTAGTTGGAAAGCCCTGGATGTCTGTTATCCAGCCCAAGTATAATTTTACAATTCGGAGCTCATTTGCCCCCTCAAAATGTCATTCTCCTGGAAGTACTTCCTGCTGGTGCAAAAGTGGAAGAAAGGTTATTTTCATGGTGTTTTTGAGCCTTTTGGTCACCCAGAACTTAATGAAATGCTTTGGAAATAGCTGAGCATGTTTAAATCATCATGACAAACTCAAAAATGTAGATTTTTCCTCCAGCAAGTGTCCTAATCTTAAGCGCGCGCGTCGACGCGCTACGCGTTCAGCCAAAAAACCTGTTTTTAGGACAAAATTTTCAAAATGACAAAAATTTCTCTGGATTTTCTCAAATTCGGAGTGAATACCTCCATCATGTATTGTGCCCTGCTAATGAAACCTCGACCAAAATTTGGAGTGGATCGGGCTTTTTTCGCCATTGTAGTGCTTTGCTCAATCGCCTCTTTAGGATCTTCATTTTTGCTTTGCAGACATGCATACGAGCCCAATAATGAGTTTTCATATGACGAAGCATGTCTTTGTCTCTATTTTCCTTCGCCAACAATTTCTCCAAATGAGTGTTCACACGAATGAGAATAGACTCTCGATCAATCGGTGTCAAATCACCGGGTCTCTTTCAGGCCAATTCTCGATCTTCACGGATTTTCCACAGCTCATAAAGTGTATGTTCATCCTCTAGCTGTTTGTTGCGCTGTTCCAAGTAGTTTATCACCCACTTAGCCATCTGCAATTTCTTTTGCAGCGAATCATTCTCAGCCCTTTGCTCCCGGATGATCTCCTTTAGCTCCGAGCTAGGAGAGCTCGCATAAACATCAATGAAATCCGTGTCCCGACCTCCTGAAGGACCCTCATCATGCATGGGCCTCTTGCCCCTATCCTGGATCTGTACCTGTGCTGAAGAAGAAGGTGAGACCCCTTCCACATGATGTGGGGATAATACTCACTGCACTGATTAAGTCAACGAGACCCCTTCCACCCCGGGTGGAGATAGTACTCGTCGTGTAGATGCAAATAAGGCTCTATGTCCTCGCTGGTATGTCACATATGGAGGAACACCTATATGCTCAGTCTCAGGAATGTCTGGCTGGTGTGAAGGCGCTCCCTCATCATGAACTATCTCGGGAGGCAACTGTAGCGCTGAGAAGCAGTCACGGGAGATGAAATCCTCCCAAGTAATGACCTGCTGTGTCAACTGATGCATCGCTATGATTTTGATCAACACATAACGATATATGATTTTATGCTGATGTGTTGGGCTCTTCCTTTGTACTAAATTCACCATCCTCTCTATGTTGCGACACATGAAGTACGGAATGTTCATCATACGTACCCTAGTGAAATGCATCAATAAACGGACATGGTACGCATAGAGACGTGAGAATCTGCCCTCGCAACTGAAATATCGAATGATGAGTTTCATCAACGATGTAAACTCATCCCTCAGGAATCCGAAAGGAAAAACTGTGCTCAAGTGTCTCATATACCCAGGTTTGACGTATGGCTCATAGTAAAATCTATCTAACTACTAGCGTTTGCTCCATTCCTCTCCTAAATTTGGTATCCCGGTGGCCTGAGCAATAGTCTCTGGTGACAAGGTGAAATTTACTCCGGCGAGGTTTACATGACCATCATGTAAATGTAGAACAAATAATTGGACTAGTTCTCGATGATGCTGAGTTTGTGAGATCATCTCACAGTATTGGAAACATGATTGACGCTGAAAACAATCCATTGCAAGTGGGAAAGCCTGCAATTGAGCCAAAGAAGTAGGCTCCTCCCTGACATGCTGACCACCTTTGCCACTTTTGTGATACCTCCGTGGCACATTTACCTTCGGTGTAGAATCACTGTCATACTCCTACTCATAGATTGACTCGGTCTCTAACATGACTTTGAAAACAAGATAGTTGGAATATATATGTTGATGTATAATCTGTAAACTGTTCTTTGCTCTAAAAACGCTGTGACCAAGGGGAACAAATGCACAAGGGAATATTAGGAAATGGAAAACATTAGGGAATTAGGGACTTTGGAAATAAAAACAAGGGAATTAGGGAAAGAAAGGGAAATGAAAATATTGGATTTAGGATTTTGGGATGTTACGTAGGGATAATGTGTTTTTTTTTAAATAGAGGTGAGGGACTAAGATTTGAGGGATTGTAGTGTAGGATTAATGAGGGAATTAATGGGGAAAAATAATGTTGAATTTGGGAATGGGAAATGAAGGGAAATGGGGAAAGAATCACAACCTTGGTTTCAAACCCTGTAACAATTTTTTACACTCAAACCCTACAACATTTTTTCATTAACAAAGGAGGGCTTTCCAACTTGGATCTCTCTGGAAAATGTTTAATGAACCTGTCACATTAATGTTTAAAAGCCAAGCAAAGGTAATGGGTATGAGCCTACCTGCAAATTTGTGTGGAGAGGAGGCGATTTGATGCTTTTCCAAACAAGTTTCGGGCTCCAAACCTAGTGCACTGTGTGCCTCACCCAATGCACTGCGCGCCTCTGATGCACCATGTGCTTGTATTTTTACATTGTGGCTTTGTGCCTAGTGCACCGCGCGCCTAGCCCAGTGCATCGCGCGCCTGGAAACTGCTCCAACTTCCACTCAAACTCACAATTTCGCTTTGGAACAATCTTCTTCACTCTTGGCATGTACAATGAGTTGAAAATGGGTTGAAATATCTTTATAAAGACTCCCTTTTGATTTTGCTTGGTCCATAACCCATTTTGTAATGTTTTGTCGTTGACACTTTTTCAGGGTTAATAGACTTCTGACCTTTTTGGTTTCCTCCTTAAATTTGGTTGAAATAATGATTTTCTTTGACAATTTTTTGCAGGTATCGCTGTGATATGATCTGGAAAAGGAGACCAAGGCTGCGCCTGGACATTTCAAGAACTGAAATTTTTGAAAATTTATTACAAAAATGAGATGACGACTTATCTTCAACACAGAGTTTTAAAGAGAAGTCCTAGTTTATTTGTATAATGATAAAAATTATTGAGGTAACCATCTATCGAGGACATCCCTCTGGCCTGTTCGTCTTATTAGACTTTGCAAAACAAAATTGACTCAACCCTAGACCTAATGACTGAGAACCATTGTCATGACCTGGAAATTTGAAATAGGACTATAAATGATCTTTCAAGACTTGTTTTTATGAATAGACCTGAACCAACAGTGCCAAGCACGAGGGGAATGAGTGACATAAACCATTCCGTCAGAGTTATGGCATGCCTGACGAAATGCAACTGATCGAAACTGATGGGACACCTAAACATGAAATGCAAAAAAGAGCTTTGATCTCTGACGGATGGATAACTAGACCGACTCTAACACCACTATTACAAAAGGTACGTATTGCATCCAATTATTTAGAACCAAATCAATTTTTATGGTATAAAGGGTTGTGTTCTCGTAAATCACTTGTGACTTGGTCAATTTTCATGGAAGAAATGATAGCACATTATGAGGATACAAAGAGTAAAACCTTATTTAGCCAATTGATAAATCTCGAACAGAAGGGTTCATTGGCAGAGAACATTGAGGACTTTCAAGAATTGAATATAAGGGTAAATGATATTCTAGAGAAGCAAAGGACTGATGTCTTCATAGGGACTTTAAAGGATAACATTCAACATGAGGTTCATCTTTGGGAACATGATTCATTGGAGAAGGCATTCAGGTTGGAAAGAAAATTTGAAAGAGAAATTATGGAAATAAGTAATCCCACCACTCACGACTATAATTATGTAATTTTTTTTCTCCTAGCCTTCCTCAACCTACAAGGTTTACATGACAACAACTGGAAGAAAAAAGAGGAAAAGGGATTTGTTACAATTGTGATAGAAAATACACTAAAGGTCATAAGTATGCTGAGAAGAAACTATTTTACATAGATTATGAAGAGGAGAAAGAAAAGGATGAAGAAACATCAAAAGAAGAGGATATACACTAGGAACCAACCCCAGAGAAAGAAGAAATGAATCCATATCTTCTAAAACATTGGAACGAATTACCATTCCTCGGACTCGCAAGATAGAAGGATATATCAAGAAGAAAAAGGTTTAAGAAGTGAAACATCACATCGATAAAGAAGAATTCAATCTTACTATATCTTGTAATGCATTGGCTGGAATTATCACTCCTCAAATTGTCAGGATAGAAGGACATATCATGAAGAAAAATGTTCAAGAAATGAAAGATCACATTGAGCATCAAGAAATGAATACAACCAGATCTTGTAATGCATTGGAAGAAATTATGACTCCTCAAACTCTCAAGATAGAAGGACATATCAAGAACAAAAAGATTCAAGTAGTGAAATATCACATCGAGCATCAAAAACAAGTTCTCCAAATTTTAAAAGATAACACCACTTTGGTGCAGAATTGAATGAAACAATGGGCATATCAACATCGTAGTGAAAGAAGTTTTGATGTAGGCAATTTTCCATTTTTATGGCTACATCTCAATGAAGCTATTTATGAGAAGGAAATGCTGGCAGTACTACACGTACTTAAGAAATCACGACCTTACCTAATGGGAAGGCACTTCAAGGTAAAAATGGATCATGATAGCCTTAAATAATTTTTAGAACAAATATTATCTCTAGAAGAACAGAAAAATGGCTCACAAATATGTTGGGTTATGACTTTGAAATCATCTACAAAAAAGGGAAGCAAAATATTGTTGCTGATGCACTCTCAAGAAATGATGAGGATGTGGAAGCATTGTTTTGTGCGATTTATATTATCCAACAAGATTGGATAAACAAAGCAAGGGATGAATGGAAGAAGGATGAAGAAGAGTGGCCACTCATTCAAAAGTTGCAGAAGATCCTAGTTCAAACAATATTTCCAGAACTTAACGCGGAAGGAAAAATCATATTGGAGCCTAGAGAAGTCACAGAAACAACAACCCGAAAGCTACGAAATCGATCAATTTCAGAGTATCTCATTAGGTGGAATAACTTACCCACCAAATATTCCACATGGGAGGACAAGAATTTTATACATAAGCATCAAGAACTACTCAAGTGTTGATGACAATACTTTTTGAAGGAGAGGGGCATGTTAGGTCCCTATACTACTAGTGTAATCCCTTATCGTTATTAGTACAACCCACTTATTATATTGTTGTGCCCATGTAGTCCCCATATTGTTATTATTATTCCCCATAGAAGCCCACTATTGTAATTATTGTGCCCTTACATTATTATTGTTATGTTGACTCTAATTATATTATGACCCCTTAGAATCCTATATATAGAAAGGAGGTCTTGTCATTTGTATCATCCAAGAATTTTTTATTTGTGTAATGTAAAGGACGTTCCCCACTCAAAGAGGTTGAATTCTAAGGCGTTTATCTCTCTTTTCTATCTTTTTGTGAGCTGGTTTCATAACAGTGGGAGACAAGATTTTGCTGCATTTGCAGAAGGACAACCTTGGAGGGTATCATCATAAGCTTATACCACTTCATTGTAGAACCTAATCCATCACAAGCACTATGGGTGAGAACTATTTGAGCTAATTATATGCCCTTCCTTGGCCTACACCCAGTGTTCAATGTGGGTTGCCTTCGACCATACATTCTACCATTGTTTGGCACATCAAAAATTACATAGTAGACGACATTAACATAACTCAACCCATATTCCATTGAACATGATGTGATTGATTAGGTATTGAACATATAGATTAAGAGCACTTACCAATAGAGGATCCACCTGTATTCGGTTGGTAAATTAGGCCATCTCTTACACCAAAACAAGTGGCTCGCCAAAGGCCAAGTTTAGAAAATCTTTACCCATCTAATGGAGGCATGCATCAAAACAAAGACCATTTATTCCTAATAAGGGAGTAGTCCTCGTGGATTTTTGTGACCACCCACCTATTCCATTAGCTGACAACACAAGTTTCTATTTTGACATTTTTCTATAGTTTTTATAGGTCGTAAAATTACAAAGCTATTTTGAGGCCCTAAATGATGTTTTTTGGTGAAATGGACACTTGACAATCCTAGTCTACTTAGTGTAGTCATAAGTATACTTCTTAGTTATACCTTTCCAATGGGATACAAAGCACACGAAACAAACATCATATGCCAAAGTTACAACCCCGCGAAGTTGACACTCCAACTTACCCCATCGAGGCCTTTACAAATTTCATCTCTAAGGGTTAGATTTTTGGATGTAGAAGATTTTTCATTCTTTCTTTATGATAAAAATTCTTCCAATCCTCTTTGTAAGACAGTTTGTAAAAGGCATGTATCCATTACATATCTACTCAGAGATAAGATACCACCATTTGAGCTAATTTTTTTTCATTTTGAATTTATACAAGTTCAACACATTTCATATATTAATAGAAGTCAAGTTTCACTTTGTCTATGTGATTTGGTTATAAATCTATATATCATTTTGTTCCCTTCATAAACTAATATTAGTGGAAAACTCTACTTATATCTAAAATTCTAGCCATACAAGTAGATCACAACCAAAAGTATGTTTGTGATAGTTGAGTTTTTTTGTTCCTTTGATATTAACAATGATAGGTAGAACAATATCATCAATGAATTTCTATCATTGGAATATTGAGGATGAGCTTAGAAAGCACCTCTCCTAATTCCATCAGTTGTTCATTCTATTCATAATAAATAGTGGATGTTCTCCTTTTATTTTCTCACTATGATATTGGAGTGCGTGGAGTCCGTGTCTTTGAACAACACTTTCTTCTAGCTACTGACTGAGGTGTTGGAATGATAACATGAGAGATAGAGATAAGCATATGAAGGTGTGCTCCGAAGAATCATGGATGTTCTTTCTCCATAAATGTTATGTTCCAGTTGATCTAAATATTTTTATATCATTGGATGAAAATGCAATTCCTTGTTCTTTCATGTTATCTATACCTAGTTTCTATTTTCATTGTTTTTGATCCTGTGATTTCCATCTCGACTAGCCACTAGCTAAAGGCTATCTCTACAGACATTAATGACATGTCCTTGAAGAAAGGAGTGATGACATGAGAAAAGAACATCCATTTGCATGTCCTTGAGGCAACAAAGAGTTAGCAGCATTTAGAAAGGTATATCACTAGCTGGGAAAAGGTATTAAGAAGCCTATTCTAGACTGTGAATTTAAACCTATATTGAACTTAAACATTAAGCTATGAATTTAAACTTATATTAAAATCAAAATTTATTTATACCTAATAGTATTTTAGGCATAAACAATATTATGGCTAAATGGCATCAGTGGTAGTAGGCTGGCAAATTTCTTATATTAGATTATTTAATGTTTAGCTCCACAATTCATCAAAGAAAATTGCTCCAATGAGAGACTCCATGAATGCAGTGATCATGAATGATAGATCATGCATGGATTGACATGTGGGAAATGAAGAAGATGACATAGGAAAAGTAGTTGTGGTAACATATGTATCATGGTTTGGAGTAGTTGAGGAGGAATATGAATGGAACTCAAGTGAATAGAAGCTCAACAATGGTGGCCACTATGGCTACTAGTAGGGTTTAAATAAAAAAAATGTGTTTTATATCATTTTATAATTGGATTTTTAAATAGTTTTTTTCATATCACACTTATGACAACATTGATGGAAATGAAATATTATTATTATATACCTCACAAAATGCACCTTTCCTTTCTTGGTGAAGCACCTTTAACTCTTCTTTGGGATTTCTCCTATAAATTGTGTTTAGAAATATACAATTAAAGAGTGTATTTAGATAATAAAAAAATGCATTTAGGAAATTCAAGATAACCACATAATTACGAAAATAAACTTCCCTGGCTTGATGAATTTTTTCTCACAGTAATTGCAGATTATGTTTCTACTACAAATTGGTAAGTTGTGTTTATTGTGGACTCATGTGTGAATTTTTTCTTTTGCAATAAAATTCATATTCATTAATGTGAATGCTATTTGGGGTTTCACAATACTTTCAAATGGTAAACAACCACGAAGTTCAAGGGGGGACAATGTGTCACACAACCTTCATACTCCACCACCCAACACTTCCATTCCCCTTCCCACAACATTTACATATTTCATAGGTGCTACACAGGTTAACTGTTAGGTCCCTATAATACTAGTGATTCCCCCATTATTTTTGTAATTGTATCCATTATTGTTATTGTTGTGCCCCTATTGTCCCCATGTTATTATTATTGTGCACATAGAAACCCATTATTGTTATTTTTGTGCCCTTATATTATTATTGTTAGGTCGGCTTTGCTTATATTGTGACCCCTTAGACTCCTATATATAGAAAGGAGTTTTTGTCACTTGTATCATCCAAGAATTGTTCATTTTTGTAATGTAAATGAAGTTTCCCCCTGGAAGAGGCTTATTTTGAAGGTGTTTATCTATATTTTCTATCTTTTTGTGAGCTAGTTTCGTAACATTTGGTATCATATATTTGGATTCTAGGGTTTCCTTGCTCCAAATAGGTAATCGTCTAATTTTTGCTATGAAGTTTTAGAAGCTAAAAAAGAAAACCCATTTGAGAAGAAATCAGTCTGAACCTTGGGTCCAAATTTTAGATCTTTTCTCGCTATATTTTCGGAGCTATGATTTGAGGAAGTTAGGGTTTTTGTAAGCTCCACAATTTCATCTCAAATAGGTCATCTTGGAAGTTGCACTATAATTTTGTTTATACATAGGTTCAAACTTTGAAATTAAAATCCATTTTCAGCCAAATTTTGGTGAAGCTAGGGTTCAAATTTCATACCTTGTCTCGCTATATTTTCGCTAATATAATCTGAGGAAGTTAAGATTTTCACATACTCCCAAATTACATTCTGAACAAGTGAACTTGGGAAAATCATCATAGCTTTCTCCCTAAGCATTATATTGAAATTTCATAAGAAGATATGGGATGATGAAGAACTGTGCTTTTCTATGTATGTTTTTTAGGTACGAAGGTCAAAACAGTAACACGTGGAATTTCGTACAAGTTCGCTCTACTGAACAAGTATATAAGTAGGTCATCTTTAAAGGTGGGGCATAACTCTTTCTTGGAGAATCGAATTTCGATTAGACTGGTGGCATTAGAAAGAGGGCACAAAGGGATACTACAAGTTGCAATTTCGGACCTTGGAGATCTGAAATTACAGAGTTACAGTCGTTCAATATCGAGCTCCTACAAAGTGAAAAAAAGGTGTGTGGTTTTTTCTAAATTTTTGCATAAGTTTGGTTTGAAAAATTAGTTTGAAGGAATTCAAAGGGCATAGTTAAGCATTATTATTAGTAATTGATGCCCCAAAGAAAGAATATGGAAACACCTACTAAGCAACCTAAAAGCTCTAGAATGACTCATGAAGAAGAGGAAGAAATGTGACATGATATATCAAAATTACGAGAGCAAGTGCAACAAATTTCACTCACACAACAAGTGACAGAAGCTAAAATGGATGGTTTAAAGAAAGATGGAGAAGCTAATATGTATGGTGTGGAAGCTAAGATGGATGGTTTAAAGGAAGGCATAGAAGCTAAGATAGATGGTTTAAAGAAAGGTGTAGAAGCTAAGATGAATGACGTGGAAGCTAAGATGGATGGCATGGAAGCTAAGATTGATGGCATGGAAGCTAAGATGGATGATTTAAAGAAAGGCATGGAGGCTAATATGGAATGTTTGACTAAAAATATACAATAAATGTTTAGTAATGGCGAAAGAGTAGTAAAGGAAACTCATGATGAGAACAAAAAAATGCTAATTAGGATTTCATAGACTCTAACATTGGATATAAAAACCACCATGTTCTAAAGATCAATATGAGGAAGTTTGATGGAAAGGATCCCGCAACATGGATACTATAGATGGAGCAATTTTTTGATCTCCATAATGTCTAAAACACACAAAAGGTACCGATTGCAAATTTATATTTGGAACCAAATTAGTTTTTATGGTATCAATGGCTTTGCTCTCGTAAAAAAATTGTCACTTGGGCTATTTTTACGAATGAAATGATAACACATTATGAGGATAAAAAAGGAACACTTTTTTTGCCAATTGATAAATCTCAAACAAAAGGGTTCAATGATGGAGCATATTGAGGACTTACAAAAACTAAATATAAGGGTAAAAGATATTTCAAAGGAGCATAGGATTGATGTGTTCATAAGGACTTTAAAGGATAACATCCAACATGAGGTTCACCTTTGGGAACCTGATTCATTGGAGAAGGCATTCAGGTTGGCAAGAAAAATGGAAAGTGAAATTATGGTAACAAGGAAGCCTACCACTCACAATCATAAAGATGGAAGTGTTATTACCAAGCCATCGACAACCTACAAGGTTGACACCACAACAATTGGAAGAGAAAACAGAAAAAGGGCTTTGCTACAATTGTGATAGCAAATACACTAAAGGTCATAAGTGTGCTGAGAATAAATTATTTTACATAGATTGTCGAGAGAAGGAATAAAGGGACAAGAAACATCAAAAGAAGAGCATATACACCAGGAACAAACCCTAGAGAAAGAAGAAATGAATCTGACTATATCTTGTAATGCATTGGCTGGAATTACCACTCCTCAAACTATCAAGACAGAAGGGCATATCAAGAAGAAAAAGGTAATAGTGTTGATTGATTCGGGAAGTACCCATAATTTTATTCATTATAACATAGCCAAGGAATTGAATTGCATCCTATATCTAGCACTAGAGTTTCAAATCATGGTTGCAAGTGGAGGAACCATAACTTTCTGGCATACACATTCTTATACATGTTTTTTTTAAAGCGCTAATTCAGCAGCTTGAATACCATTTATCCAAATATGGAAATACCAATTTCATAAACGATCATACCACATCTATTAAGAATCTGGCTATAGATATTTCTATTATATTATCTCCCATGAGGGTCGAGGGTAGAAATCGAGGAAGAGTTCGAGGGCTATGGCTGCTATGGGCACTGACCGGCTGGCTCTGATTACAACTATCGGCTATAATCGGCTATCGGCGGCGATGAATGACCTGGCTATGACTTCCTTCTTGGTAATGACTTCAAATGATCGGCTATATCAAGCTATCCAAGGGAGAATATGCATCGAATAGCCCAATGCTTTCCATTCCAATTTGTGGCACTGGTGTTGTACTAGGAGTCCAATGGCTACAATCCTTGGGTACAATAGCTTTTAATTTTCAAGAAATTTTCATGAAATTTTCTTCAGAAGGAAAGGAAGATCAATTAAGGGGTATCACAGGGAAACCGGGAAGGATAATGAACTCTAACGGAATGACAAAGCTTCTAAAGAAAGAAAAATGAGGCATAATTGCACAATTATGGTCACTAGAGTTTCCCACATCGAAATGATCTATTTCTCCAGATCTCCAAAAAGTATTGGACAATCATTCCGAGGTATTTGAGAATCCCAAAGGCGTCCCACCTATTCGTGATCATGATCATGCTATTCATTTGATTACAGGAAGTGTTCCTACAAACACCATGCCTTACAAATATCCCTATTCCCAAAAGAGTGAAATTGAACATATGGTTGTAGAAATGCTAGAGGATCATATAATTCAACCTAGTCAAAGTTATTTCTCTACTCTAATAGTATTGGTTAACAAGAAGGATGAATCATGGCGCATGTGTCTAGATTATAGGGAGCTCAACAAGCTCACTATTAAAGATAAATTTCTCATTCTTGTCATTGATGAATTATTGGATGAATTGCATGGATTAATATTCTTCACCAAGTTGGATCTTCATTCAGGATATAATCAAATAATAATGAAGACTAAAGACATGCCAAAAACAACATTTAGAACTCATGAGGGTCATTATGAATTTTTGGTCATGCCTTTTGGCCTTACCAATGCACCTTATACATTTCAAGGTTTGATGAATTCCATTTTCAAACCTTTCCTTAGAAAATTTGTGTTAGTATTTTTTGATGATATAATAATCTACATCAAGTCTTGGAAGGATCATGTTCAACATGTTGACACGATGCTCAAACTATTGGAGGAGAAACAATTATATGACAAACACTCCGAATGTTTCTTTAGAGTACAAGAGGTGGAACATCTAGGTCATATTGTATTTCATGAAGGTGTTAAGGTAAACCCTAGCAAAATTAAAACCATGAAGGAATGGAAAATCCCAACATCCATAAAGGATCTACGAGGATTTCTCGAGTTGATAGGGTATTATCGCACATTTGTTAAGAATTATGGGATAATAGCAGCACCTCTAACAACATTATTGAATAAAGATGAATTTTCATGGACTCTAGAAGCAATGAAGGCCTTTTAACATCTTAAAGAGGCAATGTGCCAAGCACTAGTCTTAGCTATACCAAGCTTCACAAAAACCTTTATTGTGGAATGTGATGCCTCAGGAAATGGAATTGGTGTTTTTTTAATGCAAGAAGAAAGACCCATTTCTTTTGAAAGTCATCCAATGAAAGGAAAGTATTTACAGAAAACTATTTATGAGAAGGAAATCTTGGCAATACTACATGCACTTAAGAAATGCCGACCCTACCTAATGGGAAGACACTTCAAGGTAAAAATGGATCATGATGGTCTTAAATACTTTTTAGAACAAATATTATCTTCAGAAGAGTAGCAAAAATGGGTCACAAAGATGTTGGGTTATGAATTTTAAATCATCTAAAAAAAAGGGAAGCAAAATGTTGTGGAAAATGCACTCTCAAGAAAGGATGAGGATGTGGAAGCATTTCTTTGTGTCATTTCTATTATCCAACTAGATTGGATAAATGAAGCAAGGGATGAATGGAAGAATGACAAAGAAGTGTGGGCACTCATTCAAAAGTTACAACAAGATCCCAGTACATCTGATACATTTAGCTAGAAAAATGATTTGTTATGGTACAAAGATCGGTTATACCTATGTAAGAATTCCCAACTCAAACAAAAGATTCTTAGGCAATTGCACAAATTTTCCTTAAGAAGGTATTCTGGATTTCTAAAAACCTTCCATGGGGTTAAGAAGGAAATGTTTTTCGATGGACTTAAATTGGATATTCAAAATTTTGTGGTGGAATTTTTGGTTTTCCAACAAAATAAAGTTGAAACAATTAACACCCCAAGTCTATTACAACCTTTATCCATTCCAAACGAACGTTGGGAGGAGGTTTCGATGGACTTTATCATAGGTTTACCCAAGTCTGAAGGAAAGAGTGTATCATGGTGGCAGTTGACAAACTTACCAAGTATACACACTTTTGTGCATTATTTGTAGAAACCACTTAGCCATATTAAACGCACAACAAATTAACACACAATAATCAAACCAGCAACACACAAAAGACAAACTGGTAGAGAGCCATCATGTGGTCTCTCATGCTCATGTATATCTCCTTCTCATCATTCAAACAATCTAATAATACATTTAAATACATGAGTAAGTGGTCTTAAGATAGTGTGTATGTCTTAGACTCACTTGGTTGAGACAATTTCTCAACTTACACACTAATTTAGTAGAGCTAGTTGAAGAGAATCTCTCGTTCAAACTGGATTCCTTAGTTTGAGGAATTCTCATGATTTTATTTACTTAATTTAATAATTGGATTTATTATTGATTTATAAGAGAGTGAGGCTAACATGCCCCCTCAATGATAAATCCAAAATGAACAAGGAACCATCTTCCAAGTTCTCAAGTTGATCCTAAAAAAACATTTTCCTGAAAAACCGTCAAAGCTGTATGTTAGAAAATACTGAAATCTGAAGAGAACATGAATTAGTTGCATCACTGATTCATCTCTAAATGTCGTTTAACAACTCCATCATGTGCCAAGCTGCAAAAGGATCTAACTGTCCTCTGCTTGAAAACAACATCCATTGTCCACTGACACAATTTGATGAAAACCCATTGGCGTATTTGCTGATGATGATCGCCTACTAGCTGATGAATATGCCCACTGGCTACTTCACTAATGTTGTCGAGACTTTCAATCTGACAACCACTTGTTAATTTCATTAACATTTTCCCCCATTTGTCAACTGAAAGGAGAGACAATCAACTGCATTTGATATCTGAACTCTCCTCCTTCAGGTGTAGGAGGGTCTCACTGGTGTACTCCCCCATTCAACTGCATGAGAGTACCATCTTCATTTGACTATTGGTTGTAATATGTTTGAGTGAATCTGATTATAAAACTTGTACAATCTTTTGGCTATGGATGACCATTCCCAGGGATCAATCCATGAATAATTTATCTTCAAACTAGCTGATTGTCATTGGTTGCAGCATTTCTCTAATGTATGATTGGACTTGCCACAATGGCTACAAGGATGGAGATCAAAACATTGATCATCCAGATGACCGGTTCTTTGACAATGAGAACATTTCAGTTTGTCTGCAACTTGAGTTTGCATGCATTTCTGTTTGTGTGCATTGATGTCCATTTTCAATTTGCGCAGAACTTGTTGAGGTGATATGTTCAAGTAATATGGCAATAACGAACTGAATGGGCTTTGCATAACCAAGGATCTGTATGTTGTCGTCAACTTCGACATATCCTAAGCTGCGTCGATTTCCATTACTTTGGATTTCTCCCCATGGCTTGATGATGGGTTTGGAAGAAAGTTGCAGTGGAACAACTTCAACACTTGAAGCTAGTTGGATGAATGAGTTCGAATGATTAGTTGTGTCTGGAAAAGACTTGGAAGCAACACGCTTCTCCTACAACTCAATTCTTTGGAGTTGCGATTCTAGTTGAAGGAACTCAATCGTTTCATGTGCATGTTGAAGATGCACTTGAATGTCAACAAGAGTGGTTTTGTTTATGTGTACCATGTCATTTGTTGATGATAACATTAAATTGTGAAGAATTTGAGACAACTGAATGTGTGTCGCCATGTTGACTTACTTACTTCGAAGTCGGGCTTGCTTGGTGTAGAAGTCATGCTTGAAAATTGTGCACTTGAGTTGATCACTGAAAGGACAGGCTCGCTTGTACTATTTTCTGATTTTTTATGCTTTAAACACTTGCTTGAATTTTTGACTTGATACTTGCTTGATGATGATCACTTTTCTTGAAACGAACTTTACGAATGTTGTAATGAACTCTACACATGCTCGTTTGTTGTGCATTGAACTGTCGCACTTGATTTGGTTACTTGACACACTCGCTTGCTTTGATTGTTTGAATGACAAGCTCACTTGATTTATTGCTTATTGCTCTATTGAAGCATAGAATACACTTGTTTAATGATGATTGCTTGCTAGATGACTTGCTTGAACTTGCTTGAGTGAGTACTAACACTTTGTGCTTTCTTCAACCTACTCACTGAATGTGATGATTTTTAAAAAATGAAGGGTATCAAACACTATTGAAAATGCACCCAAGAGACAAATGACAAGTTCAATCTTGATGACTCAGTTGAAGACTTACTTGACTTAATGTATTCACTTGGTTTAACCAAGAATGTGTGGTTGTCGATTTCAACCAAGAATGCACGCTTACAATTTAACTTAATTTGACTTTGATTACAATCCAACTTACAAATTATGATTTGTAAGTTACATTTTTGTATTGAGCTTATTAAAAATTGGTGCAAGCGCAATTGCCAAAAAAAAATTGTTGAATTGCTCCAATTGTTGTTGATGTAGATGACAACTACATTAACTTGATTGGATGTTGATGTAGAATCGTCTTTGACAACTTGATTATGTAGCGTCCTTAACTTGATTTCTTTGAGTACATGATGTGAAATGTTGTTGTCACATATTAATTTTAACAAGTTGATGATGTGACGCTTTGTGCTTATGTACTTACGTGCATGTTGTTGTTTTAAGCATAATACAAAGATATGATTTGAACACAAGTCATGCATATGCATTCTTTACACACTATGTACCTAAGATCCCCTTATTCAATTTCGGGCAGATCTAGGACACAAACACCACAAAAAATATATGTTGTTATTAACCTTCAAGATACATCATCATGACAATGGCTTGAGTGAGGCTTCTTAAGTACATACTGAGAACTCTCTGGTGTCAATTTGTCTTCAAAAACTAACTCCACCTTTCTTTGGATCATGATAATGACTTTCACATGACTTGTATCACTCCAAATTTACAAAAAATAAAGTAGCTTATCTCTCCACAAAAAAAAGGTATTTTAAATACACTTAATCACACTTTTAACAATTATTTTACATGCTACCCCTTTTAAAATAGTGAATTGACAGGAGAAATGCTATAATACTATAGCCACTAGGGGTCATGATAGAGTATTGACATCTTGTCACCAATGAAATCAAGCTCACAGCTACAAGCTTACAAAATTACCCAAGTTTGACATTTCACATTGCTTGTCTACAACACGGGACAATGCATAAAACAAAACAGAAATGAGTCATTAATTGGATGTCTGTGGACTTCTTCAGCAGCTCCAAGGTAATGAGAAGACAACTTCTATTTTTTCCCGATTTCGAATCTCGCTAGTGCATCGACTGCCCTAAAATGTAAAGGCATTCACGCGGGCACAAGTGGAGGCACGCGTACTTGTGTCAAAGGAAATAATGCTAAATGGAACAAAGCCAGACAAGTTGGAAAGGTTGTAGATGCTATGTCCGCTTCTGCTAAATATCCTGAAATCAGAGATCATATCATTTTTGCTAGATATTTGCAGTCAGCCGCATCACAGTTTGAAAGTAATTTATCAAAGATTGATAGAGAGTGACTGATTTGTCGCAATGAGCATGAAAATAATATAATAATTCTGTACGAGAGTATCGTTCACCTCTCACCTTTACTTGGAGTATATGCGAAGTTCTTGGAGACAAAACAAAATGACTATAAAATGCCCCATAAAGAACTCTGGTATAGATCATCACCGACAGAGGAACTTTAAAGAACTATATTACAAATCATCCCTACCAAAGGAACCTTACATTCACAGAAATTCCAAAAGAAATCCTCAAAGACATCCCTTTCGATTATAATTATTTCCTCCATCCATGAATTCGACAATTATTGTAACTATTCAACCAAGAAAGATTAAATATAATGGAAAATTTGAAGGTCGCTCAGACATTATGGTCAAGTGAAGGACCACTGAGCCGAGAATTTGCTACCTGATTTCGACTTCGAGTCTAGCATGGGAAGCCAATTGATTAAGTCAAGTAGGAATAGCCGAACCATGGTGGTGATGGTGGTTGACATCGTGGACTTCGAAGGTTCGTTCCCACAACATGTAGTGAAGATGAGGTCAGATGCAATTGAAGTTGGCAAGGGTGAGGAACTTCATTTTATTTTGGTGGCAAACAAGATCAATCTCCTATCACCTACATTTCCCCTACATGCTTGGACAAGTGGGTTCAAACCAGGGCTGTGTTGCAAGGGCCCCAAGCTCAACCAGGTGTTTTTGGTGAGTGCACACAATGATTTGGGCATGAGGAATTTGATTGCTCAGATTAAGGAATTGGCCGGTCCAAGATGAACTGATTTCTCCGTAGATATTTTTAGGCTCCGATACCACATGTAGAAACCACTCACCCACAGATTAAACGCACAACAAATTAACACACAATAATCAAACTAGCAACACACAAAAGAAAAACTGGTGAAAAAGGAAAAGAGCCATCATGTGGTCTCTCATGCTCATGTATATCTCCTTTTCATCATTCAAATAATTTAATAATACATTTAAGTGTGTGAGTAAGTGGTCTTAAGATAGTGCATCTATCTTAGACTCACTTGGTTAAGACAATTTCTCAACTTACACAATAATTTAGGAGAGCTAGCTAGAGAGAATCTTTCATCCAAACTAGATTCCTTAGTTTGAGTAATTCTCATGATTTTATTTATTTAATTTAATAATTGTATTTATTATTGATTTTTAAGAGAGTGAGGCTAAAATTATCTCATCCATTTAAAGCGACCATAGTTTCTACTCCATTTATGGGAACAATTCAAAAGTTACATGTAAACCCAAATATTATTGTAAGCGACAGAGATCCCATTTTCACTGGAATTTTTTGGACATAATTATTTTTTTGTCTTATTACTCAGTTAACTCATAGCTCATCTTATCATCCTCAATGTGATGGGCAAACTGAGATAGTAAACAGATGTTTGGAAGGATATCTCCATTTCTTTGTATTTGATAAATAGACACAATGGGTCAAATGGTTGCCTTTGGCTGAATGGTGGTATAACACTTCCTTCCATACTACAACAAAAATGACCCCATTTATGGCACTTTATGAATATCATCCACCATCCATCACATCATATTTAAGAGAAAATTCTAAGTTCAAGCAGTGGAAGATCGCATCGAGCATCAACAACAAGTTCTCCAACTCTTAAAGGATAACCTCACCTTGGTGCAGAATAGAATGAAACAACAGGTAGATCAACATCACAATGAAAGAAGCTTTGATGTAGGTGATTGGGTATTCCTACGGATACAACCATATAAACAAATGTCCCTCAAGCAAGCTAAGAAGGATAATAAATTATCACCAAAGTATTATGGTACGTACAAGGTGTTGCAAAAGATAGGTACTATGGCATACAAATTGGAGCTTTCTACAGCTTCCCGAGTGCACCCAGTTTTCCATGTGTCATGCTTAAATAAGGTTATAGGTGACAAGCTCTAAGTTCAAACAATATTGCGAGAACTTGATGAGGAAGGAAAAATCATATTGGAACCTGAACCAATCAAAGAAAGAGGAACTCGACAGCTACAAAATCAATCAATTTCAGAGTATCTCATCAATTGGAAGAACTCACCCATTGAAAATTTGACATTGGAGGGTGAGAATTTTTTACAGAAGCATCCAAAACTAATCAAGCGTTGAGGACAACACTTTTTTGAAGGAGAGGGGCATGTTAGGTCCCTATAATACTAGTGATTCTCCCATTACTATTGTAATTGTATCCCTTATTGTTATTGTTGTGCCCCTATTGTCCCCATATTGTTACTATTGTGCCCCATAGGAACCCACTATTGTTATTTTTGTGCCCTTATATTATTATTGTTAGGTCGACTTTGGTTATATTGTGACCCCTTCAACTCCTATATATAGAAATGAAGTTTTTTCATTTGTATCATCAAAGAATTGTTCATTTGTGTAATGTAAAGGAGGTTGTCCCCTCAAAAAGGCTTATTTTGAAGGCGTTTATCTATCTTTTCTATCCTTTTGTGTCACACAACCTTCACACTCCACCACCCAATGCTTTCATTCCACTTCCCACAACATTTACATATTTCATAGGTGCTACATAGGTTAACCTTGGGTGTAGCAGTTTCAATTGTTGTAGTAATCCCAGTTCCCACCAATTAATTTAGGTTTTGTAATTTCAATTATGATATTAATTCTAATTTTGACCACATAGGGATATCAATGAGGGTTGCAATTTCATTTGTTGTAGCAATTTCACTTCCCACCACTCAAGCCTAGTAATTTGGGTGTAGAAATTTAGGCATAGCAATTCCACTTCCCACCACTATGATATGTGGCATATTTATCCCTAAATAGACATTGAAAAATAGTAACTCCCTTTTAACCACTCTCATATATAGCATAGATTTGTTGATATGTTGTTCACTTCCCACAAAATTTCCATACATGCCATTCTACTTCCCATTAATCATCATATTAAGATAAATTAGTAAATTTTTAAACATGCTTTGTAAAAGTGAATTTTTAAACTTATATTAAATCATGAAATAATAAATATAAGAAAATTCAGATGAGGTAAATGAGACAAAAATAATATGCTAACATGTTTAATTGTACACCATATAAGATGAACATTTGTAATTAGCAAAAATGTCAATGCCCCAACTTCCAATAATAAACACAGACATGATCGCATTTGAAATAATTAAAATATTCTTAATCTATTTTGAATTGTAATGTATGATATAAGTGACATTTAAAATAATTTAAAATAATTAAAACAATCTTAATGTATTTGAATTGGAATCTATGACATGAAATCTAAAATTTTTCAATAAATAACATAAAATAAAAAAAATAAAGATTACTTATTAAAAAATTAATAATCTAATTTTAAAATAAATTTAACTTTTAATAATAAAAAAAGCATTTACGTTTTAAAAGATACGATAAACTTTGAACTGAGAGGAAAGTTTTATCATAACACAAAATCCCTGTAAAATATTATACTACAAATAAAAGTCTTACTGCTTTAAGGGATCCCATAAACATTGAACTGAGAGGAAAATTTTATCATAATACAAAATCCCTATAAAATAATACGACTACAAATAAAAGTCTTAGAACATAGCCCTTTCCCTTCTCGAACAACGAAATACCTGAAACAACCCAACAACCAGTGCATCTATGATCCGGAGAAAAACTAGCCCCAGTAATCAAAACCCTTCTTGGCGTGTGGGTGTCGATTGTACAAGTGGGTAGTCTATTTGATGTTGATGAGATATCAGATGATATTTACGTTATGAAAGATCGTTGTCCTTGGTTGTTTTAATTAAATGCAATGGTGGGTGTGTGACACATTGCTTTACGTTGTAATGCGTCAGATAGTTGGTCACACAGGCATGTCGCCCAGAAAGTTGGTTTGACAAACCACGCAATTTCAATTGGGTTCGGTATACCAAGCAACTTCAAGTTCGCCAGGTTCATTGAGTGTGAGACGGTAGGTAGTGATGTGGGTGGATGCTTTATAAATCAATATCTGTATCTCCAAACTCACTATCTGTGATTGGTGATCATGGGAACCCCTCTGCATTATATCACTCTTCCTAAATTTCTGCTGCATGCTGCCTTTTTAATTGGATATGTAGGGCGCTCGATCTACCGTGTTCTAGGGATTTTCAAGGAAACTGTTGAAGTTGTCTGGCCAGATGAAGATGCAATGTCAAGCCCTCATTTTATGGCTGAGGAGGATCAGAACCAAGTGCTGCGCCTGGAAACGTTTGGTGTGATACAAAAGGAACTGGGAGATGAGCTTAAAAACGATGACGCCATCTGTGCTGTTTGCTTGAACGAGTTTGCGATAGATGAGAAGGTACTGCTGCTCATTAATTGTTGTCATGTTTATCATGAAATTTGTTTGAGGAAATGGCTTGATGTTCAACAGAAGAGCTGTCCTCTTTGTAGATCTCCTTTAACCACAGCAGATTGAAAGAAAGAAAGAGAAGAGAGTCCTATGTTTGTGTTGGCCATATACAGTTTTACTCCATTTTCAGATTAGGTTAAGAATTTACTTGAGCTGGGAGAAGTTTGATTTCTATTATTCTGGGACTGGTATTTCTCAAAATTTTCCCACATGGAAGTGCCCCAAAGTGACACTTATCAGCGCACAACTAAATGATTCTCATATATAAATAAACAATTTCAAGGACTTCCTGGCAATTCTTTAGGCTGGCCTCTTCACTGTGAAGGATTCGAGAATTATTTTTCCTGTACATCCTTGTTATCTTGCAAAGAGACTTTAGTTAGAGAGAATTTAAGCATGTACTACACTCAAGATAGAAAATGTTCATTTTCTCCCTCATTTTGACTTATTTAACTGTCTTGATGTAACTTGAAGAAACGAATTGGTGATGGTGTATGTGTTTATCTGCTTTGTAAGCTATTCTACTAGAGGATGACAAGCTGCTAGTAGCCTAGTCCCACTGAAGCTGTTAATTTGGGCAACAAATAATTTGCTTGCCATTAGGCCGTTAATAAGCATGAATTTATATGTTCACTTTTCAATAATACACTTGCTTAAATGTAACCGTAAACATATACAACTGACATTCACTGGCCAATAACATAACAGTTATTTTCTGCCGTCAATTTGTTGTTCCCTTTTGCAATGCACGGTAGAGGATGAAGAGTTGCCAGTTATTGAAGACATGGCAACAATAGAGCTTTCTTCAGGTTGTAAATGGGAATTTGTTGACCCGTTCAACAAGCTATGTGATAAAAACTGATAGATTAATGAAAAGAGAGTGTGATTCTATACAAATTCAATAAATGTAGACTCCATCTTTCAAATTTAATTTGTGGAAGTATTTGCTTTTAAATTAGTTCGGTAAAAAGCCCATGCAAGTAATAATTGATGATAAAGTCTTTTCAAGTGTCTTTTTTTTACATTATTGCTTCGAAACATTGTATACAAATTCAACAATGAATATTTGGTAATATTATTTCTAAATTAAATATTTTATAAATTAAAATTTTATTTTGTTTTGCGTAAATAAATAATAATTTATATTTATTTTAAAATCATAATTAAACCATTAAATTATCAATATATTTCATAAAAATTATATTATTAAATAACGATTAAATAAAATATAACATAAAAATGTAATATCAACAGTAAAGTATTCCAGGAATAGTTCACTTCACAAGTTCGATGAAAGAGGTACAAACCTATGATCCCTGTGCTGATTCCTATAAACAATAGAAACAAAATTATTCAACAAAACAAAAATGAACTAGCTAAATAAATTGTCATCATTCAGGTTGGAGCAGTGCTAAGAATTAAATAACATTAGTTTTTTAATAATACAAATTCAATGTTATTTAAGTTTGCTGATTCCTAAACTTAAAAATAAAAAATAGACAAAACAAAATTAAACTAGCTACATATAAATAGAAAGTAAATAAGTTATTGTCATTTAGCTTGGATCATGTGCAAAAGACTGAATTAACATTAAATTTTTAATAATAAAAGTTAAATTTTAACATCGAATTGTTGATAATAAAAGTTAAAACTTTCTCCATTTTGTTTTATTTGTAAATAAATAATGATATATATTTATTTTAAAATCATCATTAAGTATTAAATATATTTCATAATAAATCTATTTTAAATAAAATGATTATAATTAAGTATTAAATTAGTTATATATAAATAAAAAGTAAATATATTTCTATGAATATGTAAGAGTTAATCTAAATATTATTCAACAAAGTGATAAGCACATCAATGAAAAAGTATAACTTTAAGGCACATCATTGAAAAAGTGAGGGAGAAAAAGGAAGTCTTTTGTTGTTTTGTTGATTTCATAAAAGAGTTTGACACGGCTTCTAGGGATAAGATTTGACACAAAATGGAGGAACTTGAGGTTCCTAAACATTTGAAAGAAATTGTGCATATGCTATATGAAGAAGTGAAAGCCAAAAGTAAAACTTTAGCAAACATTTTTGAAGGTTTTAGAAGCAATATCGAGGTCAAGCAAGGTTGCCCACTCTCTCCTACTCTTCTTGGTTTATATATTGACAAGCTTGAGGAGTGGTTAAATTCGCAAGGGGGTGATGGTATCTATTTGGGCAAGTTTGATATAAGGCTTCTTTTTTATGCACATGACCTTATCATGATTGCTAAATTGACTCTTGGTTTGTAAGAGCACTTACTATCCCTTGAGAATTTTTGTAAAAGTGTGAGGATGCAAGTTAATATTAGCAAAACGAAAGTAGTGGTTTTCCCTAAAAAATAAAACATAACCATCATAAGTTCTACTTTGAGGCAACATTCTAGAAGAAGTTGCGGATTACAAATACCTTAGAATTGACTTCAACAAAAATCTAAGTTGGCATAGTTGTAGAAAGAAATGAACTTTGGGGGCTTGGAAAGAATTTTATGCTTTTCAAAATAGGTGTAGAGAGTAGAGTTATGAGACTCAAAAACCACTCAAACTCTTCTTGGGCTTCTAGTGACTCTGCTGATTCTCTATGGTTGTGAACTATGGGTCAGTAGTACATTTGACATGCAGTGGAAAGAAATTGAGAAAATTTAGAAGTGTTTGATTACAAACAAATTCAAGATTAAAAGTGCAGTTCCTTATGCTATCGCAATAAGTGAAAGAGGGGTTGTCCCTATTGAAGATATTGCTATGGTGCAAGTCATAATTTTATTTTTAAAAAATTGAGCAAATGGAAGAGGGTAGATGGCCTATAGTTATCTTTAATGACATATTGTGCAATAGAAAAAAGACTTGGATGTAGCAAAATAGCAAATGGTTTAGTAAATGGGGTATTTTCTTGAACATGTGTCCCATAAACAACAAAGAGATAAAATCTTCTGTTATGGATAAATTCCACAAGTGTACTTGGGAGAAGGAGCTAGGAAGAAAGAAAAAGTACTATATTGAAGTGTTTAATCCCACTCATAATCATCAACCAAAAGCGTACATAGAGGTCAATATCTCTTGGAGAGCCAAAGTTCTCATTGCTCAGTTAAGGACTAATTCTCATAAACTCTGTTGCGAAACGGGGTGCTGGAAAAGGCCAAAAGAAGTGTGGGAGGAAAGTGTATGCATTTTTTGTTCTTCTAGAAAAGTAGAAACATAAAAGAATTTCATTTTAGAATGTGAGGCCTTCAAAGATAGCAGGGAAAGTTATGTAGATATCCTGGCAGCTAGCTCTTGGGATAATCTATTTAGCGAGGGGTTTGTCGAGAAGGTGGGATCATTTATTGTGAGGCTTCATAGAAAAAGGGTCAAATACATCAAGCAAATAAAGAAGCAGTTTTTCCCATAGGCTATCTTTAGCCTCGAGGACGTTAAAATAATTTTCTTTCTTTCTTTATATCTTTCTTTCTTTCATAGATATTTCCATTAAGAATATGTAAAAGTCTACATTTTCAAGACAAGTTTTATCTCTCATATTTAATGCACACTCTCAAATTCTCCTCATAGAAGTCCAACATGAAACTTGATAAAGGCTAAAATATACCATAGTTATATTCATATTTATTTCCATTCTTTTAATCATCAAATATTTAGACCCATACATTTCTAACAACATTAGATAACTTGAAATTGTTGGTGTGTTGGGGTTACATACCATATTTTATACATAATTTGATTTTATTTACATGTTATCATTGATTATTCTAATATGTATGTCTATTTTAGAATAGTACTTCCACAATTTTTAATTTTATTGACAAATGCATTTTACAATGCAATATAAATGAGATGTATAACTTTGTGAGTGCACAATTAGGATTTTAATAAATTAGAAATAAAAATATTTTAATATATAGAGATTTGAAATTTATATAAGTATAAATAATACTGTTCATAACCATCATAGCTTCATGTAATTCTAAATTTTACAACTGTTCATAAAAAACAAACCTCTCCACGTGCAACTATTTACTCAAGTTTTGCACTCAAAAAGAAAGTTTCATCACCTCTCCACGTGCAACTATTTCCTCAAGTTTTGCACTCAAAAAGAAAGTTTCATCTTGAGAGATTTGATCCCTCGAGATGTTAATAGATTTGGAGTGGAGTAAAAATGAATGTACACTAGTTATAATAATAATAATAAATGTTTCACTCTCATAAATAAAACATTTCAATGTTGGTATTAAGCAACATAATTTTAAATCAATTTTATATAGAGATGAGGTAATTAAAAGTATTAAAAAAAAATGAAAAAATTATTTTCACTTTTTCGGATGATGAATATGTGTATTTCTTTTACTTTTTATAATTATTCTAATATAATTATCAAGTAAAATAATTATCTCTCTCTGTCTCGATCTCGATCTCGATATATATATAGATATGGGGTTAACCATAAATATGATTTTTTAATGTTGATTTTA
This sequence comes from Pinus taeda, assembly GCA_000404065.3. Lineage (NCBI taxonomy): Eukaryota > Viridiplantae > Streptophyta > Pinopsida > Pinales > Pinaceae > Pinus > Pinus taeda. The sequence continues at coordinate 130,489 of APFE030836477.1, forward strand.
AATAAAATAAGTCCATATCAACTTTTACTCTCTCTAGATCCATCTTAAACACAGAACTATTATTCATGGAGAGGTAGCAAATTCATTTAGGTAAAAGGATATTTTAAAGTGAAAATTTTGGAAAAAAGAATTCCCTCTTATCTCTTCATAGATCCCAATCCCAATGATATGTATTGGTTCTTTCTCACTCTGTATACAATGTGTAATTTTTCATTATTTAATTTTCATTTTTGAATGCTATATAGAGTATATAAGTTAAACATGTAAGTCCAAAAAAGGTTTGTTGAAGGGGAAATTGAGAAAAAATGTATCTAAAAAAGGACCACAATGTAAAATAGTGAGATTACTTTAAACATTTTAACCACAATTTCTTTTTCAATTGTTTTATATGATAAATAAGTAGTCGTAGTGAATTGCATCCAAACAAGAGACTCCCTATGATGCACACCGCTCCCTTGGTCTTTGTAATCAACTCCCCTACCTCCATCATCAACTCTTTCTGTGTCCCTATACCTATAACTTTGTAGTTCTTGTAAGAATGGTGCTTGTTGAGGGAGGAGTCCCATGATCCTTTGCTCCCCAAAGCCATGCAGCAATGACTAAATACTCTGACTTGAATACCTCTCACCCCGCTGCACAAAAAGTCAAAATAACCTCACAAAATGACGAAGGGGTCAATTCTATCATGCATTTTTTGCAAGTGCACCCAAAGCCAGAACAAAGGAGAACCAACATGTCAAAGGAAAAATTAGAGAAGATACTCCACTTGCTCATTCCTCCTACATGGTTGAATAAAAATATCCAGTATATGAAATATCATCCTCTAATCTAAAAGTTTATTAGGGTATAGCCAATAAAAAAGATGTTCATGCATTGGATATCCTAGAAATGGAAACCCAAAGCACACTATAACATCAAGTCGAGATCCAAAAGCCTCTCCATGATGTTGTTCACCCATCAAGATGGCCACAAAGTTGTCCTAGAAGGAGTACGCTATTTCCTAAACTCAATTGGTGTATGTATGAGACATTGGATGCCACATTTCATCCCAGAAAAGCAAGACATCTCTTGGGCATTAGTTTGGTTGTGCCTCTACTTCCTTCCTTACGAATATTGGGATGACGATACTCTCTAGGACATTGGTAATAATCTGGGGAAATTTATCTATCTCTAAGAGAAAACTTGCCAAGGCTTCTATGAAACCTATGCAAGGATGTGAATCTACATGGACATTTATGGCTCTCTCCCATAAGTAATAGCCTTGGAATCCAACGGAATATATTGGCTCCAAATGTTGGACTATGAACATGTTCCCTTCACATTCAGGAAATGCCATTAGCATGGCCATATATTCAATAATTTCCCATTCATTAGCCCCTAACCATTAGCCTCGAACCTTAAACTGGCAGATGAGGATGACTTCACGAAGATTCCCCCCCAAATGGAGGCACACAAAGAAGAAGTGACAATCCTCACAGAATAAATGCCCCATGTGAAAAAATATTTTTGAAGCTCTGGAACATCTGCCAAAGGATATATCATAAATCTCTAAAGGTTTGTTTGATGTTGAACCTAGAACAACCCAAGCTCAAGCTATGACCACAAAAAATGGAAAAATCTATGAAGTCGTGGAAACCCTAGTGACACAGGACCATCCAACCAAGGAAGAAGATGTTCTCATGGAAGAATAGGAAGATTTCACAAACATTAGGGGCATAGACCTCATAGCTATGAAAGATGCATTATGAAGGAACACAACCAACATGATTCTCAATAAGCAGATCCATCTCCTTGCCGCAACTCTTCATAAATGAAAATCTAATATGAAGCTAGGATTCCAAACAATAACTAATAAAGAATGAAATAAAGGTGGAAAGGAGCTCAAGAAGCAAAGAAAAAAATCAACCCTCTAAAGACTAGACATGCTTGGTTGGAAGTTGATGGAATTATGGAAATATAAGTAGATTTCAAAGATATACTCCTCTCAAGCAAACCTTTCTCAATGAAGATCATCTCCTTGAATGTAACGGTAATGCAAAACCCCTCAAATCATATAATTCTTTGTAAAAATATCCAATAAGACCTACCTACAATCTTCCTCATCCTAGAAACTAAATGCTCCAGTATGGAGTTTGCGTCAATTACCTCCAAGATATGGAATGCATTCAAAATCATAGCAGTAGATGCAAAAGGCACCTCAGGAGGTTTAGACATAGCTTGGAACCCCTCCCTTATAGGTATGGAACCCCGCTCGCTAAACCCAATTATTATTACATCCTCTTTCCATCTACTCAGAACAGAAATTCGCAAACCCATATTGAATGTCTATGGTCACCAAACCCCGTCTAAAAATATAGCCTTGTTAGAGAAACTATCCTCCCTTCAGTCCCCTTTGGACACCTTAAAATGGATTATCAGTGGAAACTTGAACATCATTACCTATCTCCAGGAAAATAAGGGTGGTTCCCGCCAATTAGACCATGAATCTGAAATGCTAATCTCCTTCATTGAGGAATCCAATCTTATTAATATCAAAACAACCAATGAATTGTACACCTAGAACAATAAGAGAGGGGTATTTTCCCGTATTTCCTCTTCCTTATAAATATTCCCCCTCTCTAAGGATTTCCAACTTAATGGACAGGAAATCTATAGATCTGTACTTCCCTCTACAAGCTCTGACAACTAGGCTATAGCCCTTGCATGGAGAAGCTTTGGAAAGCCCCTTAAGAAACCTTTCAAATTCGATCAATTCTAGTTCTCTAACCCTAACCTCATCTCCAAGACAAAGGGTTAGTGGAAAGGAATGGACATCTGCAAGGGGTCCAAAATGTACATTTTTTAGTAGAAACTTAGGCAGGTCAAGCCTCTTATAAAAATTGGAAGAAAGAAGAGTTTGGAAACATAATTCGCGAAAAGGAGCTACAGGAAAAGGAAATGGCCTCGCTTCAACAAGAAATTATCCTCCATGGTCTCTCTGAGGAAGCTACCTTTCGAGAGGATACTCTTCTCAACCTATTAGAGGATCCCTACAAACAAGAGGAAATATTCTAGAAGCAGAAGTCCATAGTGCACTCATTGAAAGAGGGAGAGCGTAACATCTCCTTTCTTCACAAATCCACCATTCAACACAAAGCCAAAAATCAAATCTTCCTCCTCGAAATAGAATCAAGCACAATAGTAGAAACACAAGAGGACATAGAACAAGAGGTTTTCAATCATTTCTCCAACGTTCTCAAGGGGCGAACAACTCTGCGCAAGGAAGTAACCAATCAAATTTCAGCCAATATCCACCACTTTGTTGTCTAGGTAAACCCTCTTTGCTGACAGAGACAATCCCTCCAGCCCCATGAGTGGGACTAGCAACCTACCCGATAATCTACAAGACACTCTCATAAATTACAATTGAAATGAGAGAGGAGGAAGATTGCCTACTTCGTTTTAATGCTATAACGTACTCCTTTGTTGAAGAGCTTGAATCGCTTACACCTCAGGTTCAGCTCTACTTCTCATAGCGTTTGAATATCTGCAAAAAGAGATCAAAGACACAACAAAGCATACAATTACAACAAGCATAACCAAAAGTAATTGACTTAACAGATCAAGGAGCATTAAGATAAATGATGTGTTAACACAAAAATTTATGGAAAGTGAACCAATAGTTGTAAATATTAGTGAAATAAAGGATGAAGCATATAACCAAGCCTTGATGTCAATAAAGTATCCTCAAGTGAATGTCCAAGTCCAAGCACAAGCTCTCCAAACACTCCTTCTACAAGCCAAATGAGTAGCATGTAGGCACTATTTTAGCATAACGGTGAAAATAATCAGAGACCAACCATTTGGGAATGGGAGAAGATGAATATATAGGTAGGGAAAGGGATTTTAGGATCTCTCCAAAAAGAGGAAAAGGACCTCATCTCAAGGAGGTAGCTCATAGGGATAATATCAAAGGGAAATATTGGAAGAATGCGACAACATCCACATCGAACAACTGCCATCTCATCGTTCTAGAAGCCTCTAGATCATGAATATTCTTGTCCTATTTGGGAAAACTTGTCTTTTAGGGATCAAAGTGAATATCCAAGTAAAAAGCATCCTGGTAGCACGAGGCCAGTATGGTGCAACTTGTCACCAGCACTAGTTGCGGATGTCAAGGTCGCAGTGGTCCTAAAATTAGGGCTTTATAACTTACTTCTTTAGGGAAGGCTCAAGGCATGTTTCCATCAGTGTTTGAGGGAGGACCTGAACTGCATATCAGGATCCATACACTTGTTGGAATTATTGCACAGGTTTGGCGCCATGGCATAGGTGTTGTCCTTGATGGCAACTCACTCTGATGAAAAATCACATTTCAGGCTCTTAGAATGAAAGAAATCATATATATGCAGGTTCACCTTAACGAAGCCGCATATAGACGTGAGTTCGACGTTCCCAAGGTGCCTATGCGTATACACGCACTTTCATGCAAGGAAAAGTCTGTACATGTGGGAGAATTTATTTTTGGTCTGTGGTATTTAGTCCTTGGTATTTTAACCTATGGTTTTGGGCCATGGTACCTCGTCATAAGTGTTGATCCCAGGTATTGGGTCCATGGTATTGAATTGTTATGGTTTTTGGACCCTGGTATTATGGAAGGCCTAAGGCTATAAAAGAGGAAGGCGATCATATTTGGTAAGGGACTATCTGAATTATTGAATATCTGATAAAGTGCTAGATCTAGAATACTGTGATTGGGTTATGGTGTAGATCTGGATCTGAATGAAGAAGGAACCTGAGCGCAAGGAGAAGGATAAGTTCTATTGATGGGTCAAAATCTTAAGGCTTTAATCATAGTATCTTTGTATGATTTTGAGCTGTTCTATGGGGCGCACGTGTGATCTATAAATTTGATAATCTAGGTTAACTAATTTCTGAATGATTAAAAGAGTGAATTATCCTTTATAGATCTGTACGCAGGTTTAGTGAAGGTAAGGCGCGTATACATGCAGTTTCTGCAAGTGAAAGATGTGTATACGCTAGTTGGTCTCGACAAAGAAGCGTATACACATAGTTTCTGCAAGTGAAAGAAGCGTATACGCAGGTTGGTCTCGATGCAGAAGCGTATGCACGCAGGTTTGTGAATAGTGAAGTAGCGTACGTCTTTAGAATTTTGTTTTAGTTACTTCTACTGTCTAGCTATAGTGTTCTGGGTTCATAATTGGTGTGTGACTACTGTTACTATGTTCTGGGTACAGCAGTAGGAGAAGTTTTTATTTGATTCAGTACTAATGGGTGAAAAAAAGATTGTTTGATGATTGGATCCAGTCTAAAAATTTATGAAACGTGGTCCCTGGAAGAAAAGAGATGGTTGTAGCTCTCTGCAAGTTGCAGCCTGCGTACTGGTAAAGGACTGCACCAATATAGAATCATTGTAAAAAGAAGACTCTAATTGGAAAGATAGAGACATATTACAGTAGGTGGTTTTCACCCACATTGGGTTTCCACCTTATATCTTGTGTTCTTGTGTCTGATTGTCTTCTGCTCTATTTTACCGTTCCTCATTACTGTTTATATAATTATGATGTATAGATTAATGTTCAACATCTATAGAATATATTAAAGTATAATTTTGCATGGTATATGCGAGTTTCCTTATCTGTAGTTGCGTATATACACGGTTTTCTGTAACTAAAGTACTGTATATGTTCTAGGTTTGAAAAGAAATTAATTGACCAGATAATATTGATTCACGCCCCCTCTCAGTATTATTTCCAACAATTGGTATTAGAGCTAGTCCTTCAGAAGAAGCTTGATCACTTGAAGGAAGATCTATCATCATGAGCAACTACGAGAGAAAAGTATCGATGACGCCACCAATTTTTGATGGGACCAACTTCGTCTATTCGAAAGTAAGAGTCACAACCTATCTTCAATCTCTTGGTACAGAAGTTTGGGATATCATAGATACAGGGTACAGTTTTCCTTCAGCAACTCCTACAGATCCGGCTGAAAAGAAGCAGTTTGAAACAAATGAAAAGGCTATCAATACTCTATTAGGATGTCTATCGTAATCTGAATTTATCAAGGTGATGCAGTATAAAACCACAAAAGAAATATGGGACAAGATCGTTCTAAGCTATGAAGGAGATGAACAGGTAAAATGAGCAAAACATCAAACCCTCAGAATTCAGTATGAAAATCTCAGAATGTATAATGACGAAAGTGTGGCTAACTATTTCCTACGTATAGATAAGATTGTTAATTGTATGAAAAACTTGGGTGAGGAAATAAAAGAGGCTGTTGTGGTTGAAAAGGTTCTAAGACCTTTGTCCTCTAAGTTTGAATCAAAAGTTTCTGCAATAGAAGAAAAGGCGAATCTTCGGAAAATTACCATGTCGCAGCTACACGAAATTCTAACCGCTTATGAAATGAGGAAAGGAGGACCATGAGACAAGAGATAAGCTGCATTCAAGGCTTCAGGTAAAGGAGATTACTATGAGTCAGGACATATGTTAGAAGAAGAGGAAGAATCAAATTTTGTCAAGAACCTTCAATGGGGTGCTGGAAGATTCATAGGTAAGTTACTATTATGCTTCTTAACCTGCAAAGTAATATTGAGCAGAGAATATGCGAGAAAAAATACCCAGAACACAGAATATGCGAAGAAAATATGCCTAGAACACAGAATAGCAATGATTTTATTACTCAGAGAGAAATGTTCACAGGCCTCTTCGAGGGGGCAACCTCCAATAGAGCAGAGCTCGATTACAAAACAAGACACGATACTCCTCGCAGGGAGTCTCTATCCTTTATATATGACTCATACATGCAATACCACGGGCCAATACCGTGGGTTTTATTAATACCATCTATCTAATACTACCGCCCATTTACCCTTTATTTAGTACTACCGCCCATTTGCAACTAACTGTGGTCCCTTCATTAATTGTGGGTTAACCACTTACAAATATTAATATGGGCTTTATTGACTCTTGACTATGACGTGATCCCATGACATGAATAAGGGAGTTAGGGTGGGACCCTAACATGCCCTCCCCCTTAAGACTAGCCTTGTCCTCAAGGTTGAAGCTGCGAAAACTGCTGAAGAATAGTGGCTGGTTCCCAAGTTGCATCTTCCGGAGAGGTGTCTTTCCATTTGACGAGGACCTCTTTAATCATGCGGTCGCGCAGGTGCTTGTCTCGTGTGTCTAGTACCTATTCCGGTTGAAGCCAGATTGACCCTTCCTCGTCTAATTCCGGTAGACTGGTTTGAACTCGGCAATTGTTCCCAATCACTTTCTTGAGGCCCGATACATGGAAAACTAGGTGGATTTTTGTTGTAGGTGGCAAAGAAAACTTGTAAGCCACTTCTCCAATGCGCTGAAGTACTTGGTATGGTCCATAGAATTTTGGAGAGAGCTTTTGACAACCCTTGTCTTTGAGTGATGTTTGCTTATAGGGTTGCAGCCTCAAAAAGACCTGATCCCCTTCTTGAAATTGGTGCTCTGAGAGATGTTGGTCCGCCTGTTGCTTCATATGGTTCTAAGCTTGATGAAGATTCTCGCACAGGTGGGTGAGCATGGTTGCGCAGTGTTGTAGGAGTTGATCCATAGCTTGTACTTTGGAGCACCCCGTGAGATAAGAAGTAGGGGAAGGCGGAAGTTGACCATAGACTGCTTCATAGGGAGTCATTTTGGTGGTGGCATGATAGTTGGTGTTATACCACCATTCCGCCAGAGGTAACCACTGTACCCAAAGGTGTTGCTTTTCTGAAGTGAAACACCTAAGGTAGGTTTCTAGACATTTGTTGACTGCTTCGGTTTGACCATCTGTTTGCGGATGATATGAAGTACTGAGTTTGAGTTGAGTGCCTTGTATTCTGAAGAGTTCCTGCCAAAAATTACTGGTGAAGATTGGGTCGCAGTTGGACACAATAGAAGTGGGCATGCCATGCAATTTAAAGATCTGATCCATGAAAGTTTGGGCAACCAACGTTGGTGTAAATGGTTGGGATAGGGCGCAGAAATGAGCATACTTTGACAGTCGGTCCACAACCGCCATGATGACTGACTTGTTCCCAGACTTTGGAAGACTTGTAGTGAAATCCATGGAGACCTCCATCCAAATTGATGCCGGAATGGGCAATGGTTGTAATGTGCCTGGTGTGTTCACTGTTTCCCCTTTGTGGTGTTGACAGATGTCACATTCTGCTACGAAAGTAAGGATGTCCTGTTTCATACCGTTCCAAAAGAATGATCTTCTGGTGCGCGCATACGTCTTCTGAAAGCCCGAATGTCCTGCAATGGGCGATGAGTGCAATTATGCCAAAATGCTACTTTTGAGGGTGGATGTTGGTGATATTACGACTATGTCCTTGTAGCGAATAATATCATTCTACCACGAGTAGCCCTTGCTGGAATTAGGATCCACCTGCAATTGAGAAATAAGTTGGGAGAGCCCTGGATGTGAAAACCATTCCCTGCGAGCCTCTTCAATCCAGTCTGGAATTGGGAGGGAAATTGCGAGCAGTGTACTTTCCTCCTCAAATTGGCGCGACAATGCATCTGCGACTCGGTTGTCTTTCCCTTTCTTGTAAATGATCTCATAATCATATCCCAGCATTTTGGCGAGCCACTTGTTTTGTTGTGGGGAAGATAGGCGCTGCTCCAGAAAATATTAAAGACTGTGATGATCTGTGCGGATTTGGAAACGTCGTCCCAACAAGTAAGGTCGCCAGGTCTCTACTGCATGTAAGATGGCCATCATTTCCTTCTCATAGGTAGATTGGCCCAGATTCCTCCCACTTATTTGTTGGCTGGTGGGCCAATGGTCGCCCTTCCTGCATTAAAACCGCTCCAATACCTGTTCCTGATGCATCACATTCAATGACAAATGATTTGGTGAAGTCCGGTAGGGCTAAGACTGGAGTGGTACACATGGCGTTTTTTAGCATGGTAAATGCCTGTTGTGCTTCCTCGGCCCAGAAGAAGGAATTTTTCTTGAGGAGTTGAGTGAGGGGCTTCGCTATGCGACCATAGTTGTGGACAAATTTACAATAATAGCCTGTGAGACCCAAAAATCCTCTCAAGCTCTTCAACGTCTTCGGTTGAGGCCATTCATGCATTGCCTGGATCTTTTTGGGGTCCACCTTGACACCATCACGTCCCACCATGTGGCCCAAATACTCAACTTCTTCCATGCCAAACTCACACTTAGACATCTTGACAAATAATTTATGCTTGCGGAGCAGTTGCAATAGTAGATCTACATGCTGAAGATGTGTCGCCCAGGTGCCACTATAGATGAGAATGTCATCGAAGAAGACCAGGACAATTTTTTTGAGATACGGTTTGAGGATGTGATTCATAAGACTCTGGAAAGTAGAAGGGGCATTGCATAGACCAAATGGCATGACCAGGAACTCATAATGGCCTTCATGAGTTCTGAAAGCCATCTTGGGAATGTCGACTTCCTTCATGCGAATTTGGTGATAGCCAGAGCAAAGATCCAAATTGGTGAAGAATTGAGCCCCATTGAGTTCGTCCAGCAAATCGTCAACCACCGGAATGGGGAATTTATCTTTGACTGTTAACTTGTTGAGGGCCCTGAAGTCGGGGCACATCTGCCACTCCCCATCTTTCTTGAGGACCATGACCACTGGGGATGAATAAGGACTAATGCTGGGACGAATGACACCTGCTTCCAACAATTCCTTGATGATTTTTTCTATTTCATTCTTTTGAGGGAACGGATATCTGTATGGCCGCACATTTGGGGGTTGAGCCCCTGGAACCAAGGTGATGCTATGATCATGTTCCCCTCGCGAGGGTGGAAGCTCATGAGGCTTGTCAAAGACTGTTCGATGGGTATTTAAAAGCTGCTGCATCTCAGGATGAATTGGTAGAGGTCTAGTTTCGACTACCTGGATTGCATTAAATTGTGCTACTACTCCATGATGGCCCTTTTTTAACAATTTTTCCATCCGATGCGAGCTGATGACAGAGGGTGCTGCCGCCTGGAGGCCACGGAGGGTATGTGTGGAGTTTTTCTACTTAAAACTCATATATAACTCTTGGAAATCCATTGTGATCGGCCCAAGGGTGCGGAGCCATTCAGCACCTAGGACAATGTCGCATCCCCCCATGTGTATGGCAAACATGTGGGTTTTCAACTGATAATCCCCCATTTGAAGTTTGACATTTTCACAACGGCCTTCACATTTCATTGTGCCGCCATCTGCAATTTGACCTGGAAGTTAGAGACTGGCCGTACAAAACAATGCACTGCTTCTGCAATTTTTTGATGGATGAAATTATGGGTACTTCCACTATCAATCAAGACTATTACTGGGCGATGTTTAAGAAAATCCCTGATTTTGAGAGTTTGAGGAGAAGAGATTCCTGCCAACGCATTTAGCGAAATAACTGGGTCGTCAGATACAATCTCCTTTTGGTTGTCTTCTTCGATCGCCTCCTGTTCCTCAAGAGGTGGATCTTCCTCAATGGAGCTGTAGTCAGTGGCATCTATTTGAAAAAACTTGGGCTCCTTGCATTTATGACCAGGGGAATATTTTTCATCACAGTAGTAACATAGTCCTTGCTTCCTTCTCTCGGCCATTTCCTAAGGTGACACCTTTTGGACCTTAAGTGTCTGAGTCGTGGTATGAGCTTGTGGGGGACGACCTTTAGTGGGGAAATTGGGGCGGCTGTATTGGGCTGTTATGGCACGTTCCACCTTACGGGCTACCTGGAAAGCCTTCGTCCATGTGGGAGGGTGGTGGAGTAGAACTTGAGTTTTGATGGCTTCTTTAAGACCACTGATAAAACATTCCGTGTAGAACTCATCTGAGAGATGCTGAGTGCGAAAGGCTAAGGCTTCAAAAGCGGTGATATATTCATTCACTGTACCCGTCTGTCAGAGCTTAGTGAGACTGCCCAAAAAGGAGTCTCCCTGTTCAAAGCGATCTCGAAGAGCTTTGGCAAATTGGACCCAACTTGAAAAAGGTGCATGGTCGCCACTCCAATCTTAGTCCAATCATCTTGGAGACGATTTAATTTGAAATACTGTTCCATTTGTGCTAGCCATGCGGACGGGTTAGAACCGTCAAATTTCTGCATATCCAACTTGGGAGGTCGCTCACTGGGTGGGAGATCTCTGTGCGGTGGTGGATGGGTGTGCCAGCCGTGAGGAGAGTGGCTAGACTCACCCTCATGGTGTACATGGTCATTATAGTGGTCCTCGAGAGATGGCTCCTTGCCCTTATCGAGTGCTTGCCGTACCATGCTAGATAGTTCATCAAGCGTATTTTTGAGCTCGTTCATATCTGTTTCAAGTTTGTCTAGTCTTTCATTGGCCATTTCTTGAGCTCTAGTTTCTACCATACACCAACTTGATGAAAAATTGGGACCGCAATTTTTTTTTTTTGTGAAGAAATTGAATGGTACCACCGTGCTCAGCTCGTTGTCCTAACGGAGTTTTACTCCTTCTTGATCAATACTGCAGTCGCCAAATCCTCAAAATGTCAATGCCGCCAAAAGTCCTGCGAAAATTATACCCAGGCACAGGAGCCCTTCACAACTACTCCGATCTGGTGGATCTGAGAGATCTGGATCATGGATCACTGCTGCTGCTGATCTGATAGAGCTGTGGGACTGATGTCTGCTGCTGCTGCACTCGCTGATCTGGAATAGATGATGTGTGATCCCCCGATAGAAAGGGACTATGGTCTTGAGGAGTGTCAGGTGCTACAGATCGCAATATACATAAGGGTGTGACAGTAGTACTCGGCCCAATGTTTCAGGGCTCTAACTAAGGAGGATCGACCGTACCCTTAGTCGTACAACCCGACTACCCTATCGTACGAGCGAGTAATCTCTCCAAGTATTGTTCTCGGTGTACTGTAGCCACAAGACGACCGAAGGTTTATCTATGGCGAGGCTTCAAGGTAGCTATGGGGCTTCCTATATACCCAGAGGGTACGTGGAAGACAGTCCGTGCGCAGTTCTGTCT
>APFE030836477.1:164548-222084 GCA_000404065.3 Pinus taeda
TCGCTGCCTTACATTCTTCCATGCTAAATATGCTCAATACTTGATTTACATATCTTGCCTGTGAGATAAAAATTCCTTTTTCATTTTGATCTACTTCTATGCCTAAGAAGTATCTCAAGAAACCCATGTCAGTCATTTCAAATTCCTCTTTCATGAATGATTTAAAATTCTTAATGAGCTGATCATCATTACCTGTGAAAATAACATCATCAACATATAAGACAACAATTAAAATTTTACCATCTTTTTCTTTGATGTAGACGGTGGGTTCTCCTTCACACTTGTCGAATTCATTATCCAATAGATATGAATTTATTCTGTTGTACCATGCTCTTGGCGCTTGCTTCAGCCCATAAAGAGCTTTCTTCAATTGGCACACTTTGTGCTCTTCATCTTTCTTCTCATAGCCTAGAGGCTGTTCAACATAAACCTCTTCCTTTAACACTCCATTTAGGAATGCTGACTTCACGTCCATTTGGTAGACTTTCCATTTGTTTTGTGCTGCTATGGACAAAAATGCTCTCACGGTTTCCATTCTTGCAACCGATGCAAAAGTCTCCTCATAATCTCTCCCATACTGCTGCTTGTACCCTTTGACAACTAGCCTTGCCTTGTGCCTTTCTATCTTGCCTTCAGCATTGCTCTTGGTCTTGTAAACCCATTTCACTCCAATGACTTCTTTACCTTTTGGTAGCTCAACCAAATCCCATTTTTTGTTTCTTTCTATGGCATTCATCTCCTCATCCATAGCTTCTATCCATTTCTTATCTTTAATTGCATCCTCGAAATGAATAGGATCATCAACATGACAAAACAAGGCAAATAAGGAATTCATTCCTTCATCATAAATATCACTTAGATTCCTAAACTTCTTACCTCTATCATTTGGTGTGCAAGTGCTTGAAGACACACTTGAATTTCCTCCTTGTGGTGTGCTTGGAGAAGCACTCTCATTTATCCTCAATGGTGTCCCTTGCTGTCCTTGTGTTGGCGCTGCTATTTGGGGATGCATTTCAGCCACCTCCTCATCATCTTCATCGTGAGACAAACAGTTTTTAACATTCACTGTTTTCTCTATGCTTCCATCCTAAGCTTCCTCTTTAATGAATTGAACATCTCTGCTGATGAAAAACTTCTTGGTAGATGGGATATACAACCTGTAGGCTTTGGATTCCTCACTGTATCCAATGAAGAGACATTTCTCCCCTTTGTTGTCCAACTCCCTCCTTAGCTGATCTAGAATGTGTGCATAGGCCACACATCCAAAAAATCTCATGTGGGTGACTTCTTACTTTCTCCCACTCCATGCTTCTTCCGACACTCTATTCATCACTGCTTTTGTAGGACACCTGTTCAAAATATATGCTGCACAATTTACAGCTTCAGCCCAATAATCATTTGGCAAATGCTTTGCCTTCAACATGCTTCTTGCCATATCCATGATGGTCTTGTTCTTCTTTTCAGCAACTCCATTTTTCTGTGGGGTGTACCTTGCTGTAAATTGTTTATGAATTCCATTTTCTCTACAAAATCTTAGGAATTCCTTGGAGATATACTCACCTCCTCTGTCAGTTCTTAAAACTTTAATGTGCAGCCCGCTTTGGTTTTCCACAAGTACCTTGAAATTTCAGAATTTCTCAAACACTTCACTTTTGTTTTTAAGGAAATATACCCAAGTTTTTCTTGTAAAGTCATCAATAAAAGTTAGGAAATATTGGCTACCTGCTAATTATGCAGCTTGCATCGGTCCACATAAATCTGAGTGGATGATCTTTAAGGGTGCCTTTGCCCTTATGCTTTTACCTGATGGAAAACTTTCTCTATGTTGTTTCCCCAAAATGCAACCTTCACAGGCTGTCCGGTTTCTCTATCAATGGTAATCCTTTCACCATTCCTTTTCTCCTTAACAAGTTTAGACCTCAAAAATTTAGATGTCCAAATCTCAAGTGCCACAACCAATTTTCATCCTTTGGCACTCTTTGGAAGGCCTCTTGGGTAACTACTGCAATTTAATTTTTGTTTTTCAAATCTGCCCTGATCCTGAGAGGGAACATCCTGTTCCTTGTCATCTTCACTTCAGCAATGCATCGTTTGCTGGGTGCTATATCCATGATGGTACACACATCATTCACAAAGTAAACATTGTAACCATTTTGAACAAGCTGTCCAATACTCAAGAGGTTACATCTCATTCCGGGGACATAATACACATCTGCTATGGTTTTCCTTTCTCCTTGCTTTGTAAATATTTTTACCTCCCCTTTTCCCATAACAGAGATTTTGCTATCAGTCCCAAGTGTGACTTGTGACTTCACACTTTGATCTAAAGCAGAAAACAAAGCTAAGTTTCTTGTCATATGGTTACTACAACCGGAATCTAGAAACCATATATCTTCACTGTTTTTTTCATCCATGTTACAAGTTAATAAAACATTATTTTGGCTGATATTTTCTCTAGTGATATTTGCACTAGAAGTATTACTCATATCATGCTATTTCTTCCTACACTCATTGGCATAATGCCCATATTTTTTACAATAATAACATTGGACATTGGATTTCTCATACCTCTGTCCTTCAGCATGATGTTGTCCTCTTTGTTGGCTGCTGCCTTGGCCTTGGTTCTGATCTGAATTGCTGTCTCTTCCTTGAGCATTTGCTGGACTGTTCCTTCCACCTCTGTTCTGGCTTCTGCCTCTTCCTCTCTTGTTTCCTTTGCCTTGACCTCTTCCACTTCCAAAGGACATCTGGGTCTTGAAGGCTTGCTCTAGAGATGAGTTTTCATTTCTACTCAACCTCTGTTCATGAGTTACAGTGATGCATGTAGCTCATCAACTGAAAAGTTTGAGAGATCCTTTGTCTCTTCAATGGTGGTGACTATAGCATCAAACTTTGAAGGTAAGACCCTCAATATTTTCTCCACAATCCTCCTTTCTTCAATGGTTTCTCCATGAGTCCTCATCTGTGTGATCAGACCAATTACATGTGTGAAGAATGAGTCAATGTTGTCTAACTCCTTCATGTTCAGATTCTCAAAATCTCTCCTCAGCAACTGTAGTTTTGATGTCTTCACTTTCTCCATGTCTTGATAGATTGTCTTGAGGGTTTGCCATGCTTCTTTGGATGTCTTAGCTGCTGCTATCCTTGGAAACACACTCTGATCCACTGCTTGATACAAAAATACAAGGGCTTTTGAGTCCTTCTTCCTATTGCTCTTTAATAGATATTTCTCTGCTGGAGTTAATCTATTAAACTCATTTTCATCTGCTGGTTCTTCAAAACCATCTTGAACTAATTCCCATAAATCTTGACAGGAAAACAGGGCTCTCATGGTTATTGCTCAATAGTCATAGTTTTTCCCATTAAACTGTGGGAGCTGGGTGTTAAACATACCCATACCAGTGCTTGTGCTGGACATTCCTTGCATCCTTAGTTACGCTTCAATTTCTTGACTGTGTATTTTAAAACAACTGACTGTTTCTTCAGCAGTAACTCACAAAAAACTTTGAGGAATACCTGAATCCTTTTGCCTAAGACTTCACTTTGCTGGAGAAGATTTACTGCTGCAACAAAAGACTCCTCCGTTCAGCTTCTTTGTCACCTTCAAAGAGCCTAAGCTTGCTCTGATACCACTGTTGGGGATTTTTCTGGCAAAATCCCAAAAACAAACAATTCAAACACACAGAGACAATGCTCTGTTTCCTTTACTCCAGGATTTTTTTGCACAGGGAAGTTTAAAAAAAAAAAAAAACTCAAAATGCACCACCATAAAAGATTTCTATTCATTAAAACAATATTCACTGATACATATTCATCCTCTACCCTGAGAGGGATTCACCAAAACATTTCTTTAAAAAAAAAAATACTCTACCTCCCTTTACAAAAGAAAATTACACAGCTGTGTGTAAATTTTTGTTTACATTTACTGCTGTAAAAAACATTCCTTATATTTACTGCTGTAAATGTAATTCCTTACATTTCATTACATAACAAAAGAAATTTCCTTCACTGTCGCGCTGCTGCACCTATCTTGCTTTTCATGTTCAACAACAAAAACATTTACTGTAACTGTGCATAAATATATTTCATTTCAATGGATCAACCAGGAATTTTCACGCTGCCACATTCTGGTTTTTTTTTTCACACTTCACTTTGCATTTCAAAAATGCATGGAAATCAATGAACAAAACAAAATTACATATATTGTTTGACTTTTACGGTGAAACATAAAACTTACTCCGGTTAATTTAAAAATATTAAAATTAAAGACTTATACCTAAAATCTACAACTAGCATTAAACTTCATTAAATGTTTTTTTAAAACTCTGGTCAAACAAAACTATTACTCCAGGCAATATTTATTTGATGCAGGCCTGTATGCATCTTGGAGCAATCCACGGCGGAGATTGATGGAGCAAATCGGAAGACAGACAGAGATGTCGGAAGAGCATTTTTAACCAACATTTACCTTCCGAGAAGCTGTCAGAGGGTGATGTCACGCCTCAGCCAGGCGTCAGCTCTATATCTTCTCGGAGCCCCTATGTACGAAAACTACCTTCACCCAAAGGCGGTCCTAGAAACTTACCAACTGATTTGTAGTTTTTTGGACGCTGTTTTGGGCGTATTAAATGCTGCGTTGAAATTACATTTTCAACAATAAATTACCTGTGTCATGAATAATCACAACGGAGGAGAGACCTGGAGAAAACACAGAAGTTAGTGTCATAAAAAGGATAGAAAGGGATTAAAGTATAAATTATTAAATATTTAAAAGCCTCCCTTACCCGGTTGATGTCGATGAAGGAAATCAAACGCTAACCAGAGAAGGTAGAATAGTGCGAGCTGCAAAGTCGAATGAGAGGGATCCGCTAGGCGACCAAGGGGGAGCGTTTGGCATAAACCAAACCAACATTTCATTACCATCGGATCTAGGGCTTGAAATCGGACGCTCTAGAGGAAACCACCTCTTATTCTGGCAAAGATGACAGGACTGGCGAAATGATGAACCCTCTAGTTCGAACCCACTACATGGGTTGTAACATCATACCATAACACTCAAAGTTCAATTATAACCTTGAACTCATGTTACGTGACATATCCGACAATGTAATCTAAGTTTCATGGACCAATATGAATGTAATGTATTCCTAAGGTGATAAACCAAGACTATATATTTATGTAAACGTACAATAAAGTCTAAAGGTAAAAAGAATTATAGTTTCACAAAAGAATTATAACTTCACAATTAGTAATAGCATAATTGAGGTGAATTGCGAGGAATACATTATTTTTTATTTTACCTTATTGACAATTGATGAGCGTTATAAGTGGTATGAGAGCCTAGGTTTCAAAACTTAGACCTATTTTGGAATTTGATTAATACTTACATATATGTTGTGAACACAAATACAGAGAAAGAGGGTGGAGGCATAATGCGAAGAAGAGTTAGAGATACACCCACCTTATGAGCCAATCTTGAGATGTGGGTACAATTGGATGCAAGGCAACAAAACCCCACTGTCATGCTGCTAGAATTTGTTCAACAGTTGAGGACTAAAATGGCCAATCTATGGGTAGACAATGAAAGATTGATGCGTGATGAAGAGAAAATCTTAAAAAGACTTTTTAATCGCAAGAATCCTCCGAACTTTATACCCATCTCTAGTGATAATGGTAGAGAAAAGGAACAAGTACAGTAGGGTGAAAATGTTCTTGAAGGGAGTCATACTTAGCACTTGGAAGGAGAAGGGGGGAAGTCAAGAAGAATCTGATAATGGGACAAATCACAAGAAAAATAAGAAACAAAAAACTGAGTTGGAAGGGGACTTCAAAAAGATTAAGCATCCATCCTTATGTAATTATTTTTTTTAATTTCATCTAATTTATCTTTTTGAAACTATATTAATTTTTTTTTCTAAATTTACAAGAATTATACATCTTCCTCATACTAAAAAATGAAGATATAAGTGTTTTTTTTCTAGCTTTATCTCTAGAAACTTGATATAAAATTATGTTACTTAACATGGATTTTCCCAAGGAAAAATCACAATTTTATTTAAAAGATCAAAATTACATTTTGCAAAGGCTAAAAAGCGTTCGACCATAACAAGTCTTTTCCTAGAACCCCATACAAAAAACCTAAGAAGAAAAACACTAAACTACCCTTTTCTACCCTTCTTTTTCTCCACCTTTTGCCAATAACCAAAGTTGGGATTGGTGGTTACCATAGCCATTTGATTCTCTTCCACATTTACATGGATTTATTTATCAAAGTTTGAACTCTATGATATATGAGTTATTTTTGTGTTGATCACCCCTCTTTTAGAGATAGTCTTTTCAATCTATTGTTGGTGCATTGTAGTCGATGGTGCTTTGGATGGAATTGGAATCACGAGTCCTACCTGGTTAGCCCCTCTCTTCTCAATGACTTCCTCAGAATTATTATGAACAATATTTGTAGTGTTCCATGTACTTTCTTCCTTGTCTACTACAACATTTTGTAGATCTAAATATTTCCAACCCCTTTACGATTCTCGTTTTTTTCTTTTTGGCTCTTTCATTGCCTTACGACACAAATTTTGTAAGCCTCCAGTTTGAAGAAAATATGACATTAGAATGTTGTATTTTCAAAATCTAATGGTTGAGACCGATGAAATATATTATTATGAATCAACATCATACAATTGAGTAAACCTTTATTGAGGTCTTCCTCTAAGCATATCGTAGAAAAAATAAAACTTCCTTTTGTGACTCTATGTGCATCCACCTTTAGTAATTTCCCTAAAGAATTGTTGATTCCTTCTAAAACTTTATCATGCGACAAATACAAAGGGAGATTATGTAGCGTGGCCCATATTTGCAATTTGGAAACCACCATGGTATTAGAATAAAATCTTGGAAATCATGGGATCATAAAAGGACTTGCACCACCCCAGAACCATGGCCCTTTTTTTAATGTAAAATCCAAAAATTTTGAGGTATCAAATTTTACAACAAAAATTCCCCTAGAAAATAATTCAATATCACAATTTTCAGTCTAGGTGGAAAATATCCTTTGGTGAAGGGCCTTCATCTTGGACCAAAATCCATTAAATCTATATATAATTCCTCTAGAATGGAAGTCAGTGTAAAGGTCATTGAATTATGTAAAATTTACTGTGAAATCTGACATCTAATTTGTGTGATCCACTATATAGGGGCAAAGGGTATCGGGAAGGTGATCAAAACTTTTATGTGGTTCAACTCTTCCTTTTACAACTTCCTTGAAATAAAATCAACCTCTAGAGTTTCTATATCCAAAACATCCTCCACGTAATCTCGTTTTTAGTATGATAGTTGGATCATTTTCAATCCGAAAATATTGTAGTATGGAGACCACATGGATTTATTTCCCTGCATAAATCAAGCTTTGAAAGTTTTTTAGAATACCCAACTTTTAGTGAATCTTAAACTTAAGATCTTGCACTAGATCCCCACCCTATACCCTCATGGAAACTGATTTCCCAACAAGTGTTTTAACAAAAATGAAACTTAACACAGTTATGACTAAGAGTGAGAGGAATATTTTTACCACGTCTTCATCTTACTAGGTTTTAATATCAAGAATAAATAAACCCATAAGAATGTGGGATTATTAATGCTTTTATAATAATTTTAATTGAAATTAACCAAATATATATACTCATTATTGGTTTTTTATTATAGTCCACATTTTTATTTTATTTAGAGAATATTTTAATTATCTTTTAAAAGGGACATACGTGAACTTGAGGTTGATTATGGAACGAATTACACATATAACTCATACTAGGTTGTAGAATGTGCTTCATAGTGCAATAAACATTCTCAGTTGGAAATTAAATCATTTCTATATATGGAGGCGTGAGATATAGATAATATATAAATAGTAGATATAAATTATGGTCCATTTTATCATCCCCAAATGGGGTGCACGTGACATGAGAAGGTGGGGTTGTGTTACTACCATCTAAGCATCCCACCATCCCACATGCTAGTGGAATGTGGAATCGCACCACCATAAAGTTTCCTACATGCCATGTTGAATGCAAGGGATGGTGCAATAGACCACCATTTGACAAACTGGTTTGGCATTCAATCATGTGTTGATTCAAAATATTAAAGGGAGGATGTCGCAAGTCCTTCGCAGAGTCTTATGGTACATTGTATCATCCCCATTGGGATTCAACATTGCAATGTCGCTTCACCCATTCCACACTCAATATGCAACATTCAGTGGGAAATCTAACTTTGATGTTAGCCTCGCAAAGTAGACCACGTTATTGCGCTTGGCATACAACTTAGGTTAGCTTCATTATTCTTAATATGGGAAGTCATAAGAATTCTAGAGTTCAAAATTTCCCTATTAATGTTTATTTTATAAGGGAACTCATCCTTCACATCTTAGTCTATTCTGATGGATATCCCAAAGGAAATAATGGAGTTCTTCTCAAAGGCATAGGAAGGAAAATCCAACCCAACCAGGATGTTTCATTTTCCCTCACCATGGCTTGCATTCCCTGCGATATTTTCCAAGTATTTCTAGCTGCATGCTCTAGTCCGAAGGGGGATTTTCCTCATCTATTGAATCCATATAAGACTCTAGATATCCTTAGCCTCCTAGGCAAGCTGCCTCCATGGATCACTAACACAAATTGGCATAGTTGCAATACTATTATCGCATTCCTATTGAAAAAACCTCATGATTTTCTTATATAAGGTTCTATTATCATCACTCATAGGAAGCTCAAAAGTTCACTATTTATTCCAAATGAGCAGGCTCCCTCATCTTAGGTGAAGTTCCATTCTTGCTATGGAGCAACATGCTCAACACCTTTCTTGTTTTTATTAAGCTCAAGATCGTTAATTCATTAATAGTTGAAGGGGCCATTCACCAACATTTGGCTCGAGCTCTTTTCATGGTCTTAGACCATTGCTCATCAAAGAGCTAGGGTGAATAGGGAGAAACTTATTATGAAGAGAATGGGCACTCAAGATCATAGATGTCACTTGAAATCTCACCTACTAGATTAAGAGATCTTACTTTCCAACTAGTTTAAAAGGAAATTACCTAAGTATAAGGGGAATTGACAAATGAGTGGTGCACCCTCATGGAAAATGAGGTGTTGTAAGAGGTAGAAAATAGGTTTCCATATGATGAACACACTAAAGGAAGTTACAACCAATATATGTGTATCATTGACATTTACTCGCATCTAAATTTTATGTTGGGAAAAGTACTTGTGTAAAAAAATGAAATCAGGGAGGTTATTTGCTTAACACTAAATCAAATTTAGAGGCACATGATTGGAATATATAACAAGCTTGAGAAGGTATAGAAGCTTACAAGAATTCCTCCTAATTTTATGTTGGGAAAAGTACTTGTGTAAAAAAATGAAATCAAGGAGGTTAATTGCTTAACACTAAATCAAATTTAGAGGCACATGATTGGAATGTATAACAAGCTTGAGAAGGTATAGAAGCTTACAAGAATTCCTCCTAATCTCGGTTTCTTGCTTGGTAGTAACAAGAATCCCATACCCATCAAATTCATTGAATCAGATAAATATCCACGAATGTCTCTTAGTTTTTTGTTTTTAGTACTTTTATTATTTTGTTTCGTACTCCTTAGTTTTAGAATGGCCTTGGTGACTTTTTCGTTATAGTCTGTGTTTTGATTCCTAAAACTATGAACATTGTTCTATATTTGGTTTTCAAGTGGCAAACCAAAATAGGCTTCAAAATACATGGTTTTAAATTTCTCATTCTATGAAATGAAGAATTTACTTCACAGAGAAAAGGATCCATTTTACAATTTAAATTATAATTATAATTAATATTTGTAACCATTGTATTCCATAAATTTCATATTTAAATTTAACTAATAAATATTTAAAAACTTAATATCAATAATAAACCTTGTTTCTAAGCTTTATATATAAATAGCTTAGATCTATCCTCAGTGTGGATCTACCAAGGGCCGAGAGGAAACAAATCTCTTTGCATCTCAAGAGATTTAATCCCTCTAGATGCTTGGTAGATCTCGAGTGAAATGGATCTAAATGGATCTAAGTTGGTTTTAATTGTTAATAATTCATATTTTATTTTATTTTTAATTTTGTTTTTTTTTGTGTGTAATTTGACTGAGTCAAAATGTTTTAATTAATAGCTATAATTATATTTTATTTTTATTAAAAAAGAATTTTTATTTGTATGTAATTTGACTAAGTCAAATGATTACATAAGATAACATTACACATCTCTACTATATTGGATTGGAGAGCACCTTTCTATACAATCAATACTATACTATCTAACATGTTATATAAGTATAAATAATATTATTAAGAAATAATATACTTCCATCTTAACTTAAAATTTATCAAATACTTAAGGGATTTGATTACTTTCTAAGCAAAGTAATCACACGGTCAAAATACATTTAATTGATTAATTATATTAATTTTAAATTATTAAAATTAAAATATTTATGAATTAGTGTAAATATATGAATTGATTTTAATATGCCAATTTTATTTGGTTTGTTTTTAATTTTAATTTATTTTCCCATTATATTTAATAAGTGAGTTAAGTTTAATGTTAAAAATCATATATTCAAAATGATCCTATATATTATTTTGAATGAGTTTTTTTAATAAATTAAAACTTTAATATATTCACATATATTTAGTTTATTTTTTTCCAAGAAACTAAATTACATTTTGTATATATAAAATGCATTTAAGAAATAAACCTCAATACACGGTCCAAAACATCAATTACAGTGCTGATACCCCTAATACAATCAAACAAAACGTTGTCAAAACTATATCTAATACCATCAAACGAAACGTTGTCAAAACTAAAAGAAAAACGAGATGCAAAGGCCCACATACATAACCAATTAGAGTACGAAACATCACGAGGACAAAAACCCAAAATGGACATCTTAAAGTCCACAAAATCAGATTGAATCAAGGAGGCGTGCATGAGCAGCTACAAAGAAAGCACAACGGCAGGGTCCACCATCGATGGAGCCAAGAAGAAACGGCAAGATAGAGCACAAATGCATCTGGAGGAGTGGCCATCGCACAAACCTGCAGTAAAACGCGAGTCGACAGTGTAGAGCCTGACAGCAGAACACGACCACAGCAAAAACCCATCACCAAGCAGGCAGAGGAGGCTGACGAGAGCACTAGCAGAGGCTGTAGCGATGACAGAGGAATAGCTTGACACCAACGGCATCTGACACACCACAAATTCCCGTAAAAAATGAGCCATGCAAACTCCACAAGACGAGACACCAGATGGAGGACAAGTGAAACACAGCACCGTGGACCAAGGGGCAAGGAAATGGTAGCACTAACCAAAGGGAAAGGAGACTAGTTCTCCGTATACATCTAGCTCTCTTCTCCGTAGGCATAAATTAATTGCTATTGTGTATTGCTGGTAGGTTGTTGTACTAGTGTAGATTTATAGTGGCAGCCAGTTGGATTTAATCCTGGGCCTATTTAACCCAGTTACCAATTATCCTAGATTTAAAAAAAAAAAGCAACATATCTAATCCATTTATTGTAATTTAATTTTAAAATTTTAGTTGTTTTATAATAATTATTATACTTCATATTTTTTATATTTAAATTTAATTAGATTAACATCCCAACATTTTATAATTTAATAAAATTAGTTTTCTAACTTATATAATTAATATTATATATCATATTAAAAAATTATATAAGATATTGCAAAATGTCAAAATATACCTATATAAAACACACACATAAAAATATATATTATAATAATTTAATTTAATAAATATAAATAATATATTAAAAAAACATAGATATGTTTTTAATTTATATTTTATTAAACATGTGTGAGATTTCATTCTTCTTAAAATATGAAACAAGATGAAATAAATTTTTTAAATATATAAATTAACATTAATTGAAGTATATATGGTATTAAACGAAAATTTTGTGAAATTATAATTTCCAATATGTTAAATTTACTTTGTTTGCTTTTAATTTTTAATGCGTTTCTAATTTCTGATAGTTTTTATGTGAAAACCCATATATTCAAAATGAGCATATGTGTTATTTTGAATGTGTTCCTTTCAATAAATTTAAAATTTAATATATTCATGTAAGTTTAATACATATTATATATATGTAATTAAAAAGAAAGTTTTATGAAATTCTAATTTCCAATATTAAATTTACTTCGTTTGCTTTTAATTTTAATGCGTTTCTAATTTACTTATAGTTAATTTTTATGTGAAAACCCATATATTCAAAATGAGCATATGTGTTATTTTGAATGTGTTCCTTTCAATAAATTTAAAATTTTAAATATATGTAGTTTATACTATTTTATATATATTTATAAATAGTTATAGTGAATGTGGTACTATCTTTTAATGTTTAATGGGGTAGTTTATCATTTTAATTTATTATTTTAATCTATAAGTTTTTAATGTTATATTTTTAATTTTAATGTACAAGTTTTAAATGTTAAGGTGTTTTATTTTTAATGTGCTAAGATATATCTAATTCACTAGTGAGATGTTATCATTAGGATTGTGTGGGCTGTTATCACTAGTTTTTTATTTGGATGCTTTTTGGGATAGTTTCATAACTTTAAAAGCGGATTACATCCTTAATCACTCTCAATGAGGTTTGAACATGATACATAATAGAGACTAAACCCTACTCAAACCAATTGATTTATACCTCATCAACTTTAATGTGTTAATTTTAATTTTAATAAATTAATTTTCAAATTTGATACATTCTAGATTTAATTTTAATTTTAACATGCTAAATTATATTTAAATTTTGAACATTTTTCACAAGGGAAAAATATCGTAATTTTACTTAACTTTAAAAAGGAACAAAATTACATTTTGTAGGTGTTGACTTCATATAGTAAGAGAAACCTCTTGAATTATGTACATAAGAAAAAACTAGAAGAACACCAAAAACTTGTGAAGTTAATTGTGATAGTATACTTAACTTCTCTTTCTTCCCTTCCTTTTTCTAGACCTTCTTCCATCCCCTGGGTTGGGATCGACTGAAACAATTACCAACTCACTTCTATTACCTATAGTGGGAGTTCTTTTTCTAAATCTGAACATTTAGAAACATGAACTCTCTCTGTGCCCACCATCTCATTCTCTTTGCATGCCACATTTTTCTGTTGTTTTGGTTCATAGATCTATTTTGATTCTATACTATCATGTGTGTGCATTGCATTGCCATTTTATACCAAAGCATACCCTTCTTCTTGGTTTGGAGGGCTCTCCATGCTTTTTTCTTCTTCCTCCTCCATGAAGTAGGGATCATAAGGTTGTCATTCTTTTGTTTTGTGAGCCTTCCCGTTTTTCTTTTTTCGGTTCTTTCTTTCTTGTGGGCATGTGTTCTACAAGTTTTGTATTTGATAACATGATCAACATTTGAATGTCATAATTTCAAACCCAGAAGTTGGGTCCAGTGGAAATATTTATGTTTTAGGTGAATGCAACTAGGTAGAACTTTAGTTGGGTTTTTTTACATAGATTCTAGCCAAGGTAAATAATCCTTTCTTCTTTACTTCGAGGTCCATTTTTCTCAATGACCCTAAGGTGTTCCCAATTTCCTCTAGAATATTGGGGTACTAGAAAGGAACAAGAATATTTGGTAGCCTCACACATACTAGAATTGTTGATACCACCATTGTTGTGGCATCAAAATTTGGGAACCAAGTGGTATAAAACTATATAATAAAGAAACCTCTTTTACTCGAGGTTGTGAAAAGCCATTGATGAAAACATCTAATATGGGCTAAAAACCATTGAGTATGCAAACCACTGCCTTGCATTGAAGGACATTAAAAAAATCGATTTACCTATGTTAGATTTACCTCCATGGATCACACTTGTTGTCATTGTTCAAGAATATAAGATCTAGGATTGTATTGTCATAGATATGACACATTAGAGCCTTTTTCTTGTGCCACATCCTTGTAGGAAACTAATCCTCCTAGGTTTTTGGCTCTTGAAGCAATCCCTCAAACCCTAAAATTCAAGCTAATGGTGGAATTTCTTAAGATGTTGTAACCCTGTAGCTAAAACTGATCTTGTAGTTGCTTTTCTTCTTAAAGGAGACATTGAGTATCAATAGGATATCCCAACTCTTTATCTATTTACTTCTTCATATTTTGCTAGATTTTAAACTTTTGTGGTATTCCTTTTTAGAGAAAGAGTTTGGATTTCCCACAATTGTATGTGAAATATCTCAATGCTTCTAATCCCAAAGAGGATCCATTATCAATACTATGGGTGAGGAAAGAAGTGTCAATACAGAGGATGAATAAATAGATAATAAATGAGTAAGTAATCCAAACTTAAAACACAAAAAGGAAGGATTTCCAATTAATGTTGTTAATAATGATCTAAAAAATTCCCCCCTAATTCAAACCTCCAAACTCTTTGTAACAACCTTGGCAAAAATTTCATATAATTAAATTTAATAAAGGAAAAATAAGAACATTAGTAAGGGACATGTATTCCAAGCTGAATATTGGTCAAAGATATCCTAGTGGGCATTGGCAAAGGCATTAAAAGGAAAAAAGGCATTTTTGGCACATTTATTAATGAAAATAAATGAAAATAGGAGAAAAGAAAGGTAAAAGTTCACAGGTGGAATGTGAGGAGGAAACTGAAGGAAAATAATGGAAGTTGAAGAAAATAGAGGCCTCATTGATAAAAAGGCTTCTAAGGATCAGTTGTCAAGCTCTATGTCACTGAAAGCTCTTCTGTCAGGCTTAGTCTATGTTAATCACTTGGTCGGTTCAAGTTTGGAGCTCTCTCATTATTCTCTTTCTCTCTCTCACTCTTGATCACTTAGTGTTTTCATAGAGCACTCTTGCTTTGTATCAAGGAAGGAAAATAAAGGAAAGGGAAAGGAAGGAAAGAAAGGATAAATGAAGAAGAGCACGATCAAGAAGCTTCAGTATGAATACTTGTAGTTAATCTTTTGCATATGTGGTTTCCTAGTTGGTTTGGACATGCATGGCTTTTCATGTTGGTGTATGGTTCTCTTGTTGTCAGTGGCATGGTTTTTTCCGGTTATGACAGTGGTTTTCAACCTAACCTTGTCCTTTTCCAAATTCCATGGTGTTGGGATATTTATCTTGGTTTTTAGCTTTGGTTTTCTGTATGGATTTTGGAATCTGGGGCAAAAGTTGTCTCAAAGTTCATTCCCAAAGGCCTAGGAATCCCTTAGCCAGTTTATGTGGGTTACATGGTAAATCCCAAGGGAGAAGTATCAGTTTAGGGCCTAGTGATACAGGATTAGATTGTAGTAAATCATAAGAGACAAGGAGACAAAAAATTCGTCAAGGATAGTGATGGATTCCATATGGCATTCCAAGTTCGGTTTAGCTATGATCAGAGCACCGGTTTTGGTGTGATCATGGTTTGCTGAGGGTGGAGGTGGTTTAACCTCTAGATTTCCTTGGTTGTTCTTGGATTAGTTATTCTATGAGATCCCATATTGATGCTTGGAATATGGCACAGAGGTGACTGGCTGAAAGAGAGATTTTTTTCTACCATGTCTATGGTCGGGTGGTATGTGAAAATCCCGAACCTGCTTGGATTTGCATGTGATTAATAAAAGCTAAGTTCTCTTACCTTTGTACTCTTTTTTATGTTGTTTTAATGGTTGTCATATCTATGATATTTATATGTTTTAATGTTGGTTATAAGCATGGTTATATGACTGGCTCATGTCATGGTTACTTGTAGTTGTTGAATGGATGGATGCAAGACCTAGTTGATGATATAATAGTTCAATGGAGAATGAGCTGATCCTTATGCTTATGTTTCATAAGTTGTTTCAGTCATTTATGCTCTGCCTTGTATCGTAGACCTATAGGTTGCATTGATGCCAAGTGTTTGACAAAATTTCAGTCCCAATTAGGGATGCTTAGGACTAGTCCCGAGGTTGATTTTCTATTTATCAACATTGTTATAATGTCTTCGATGGATTCTAAAGGTTGTAGAAAGTTTTGGGTAGAGGTTGGGATTCTGGGCTATAAATGTGTGTCAAATCTCAGGGTTGTTGGCATAGGTCTGTTGAGAAAATTCCATAGTCACTGGCACAGATTCCTATGGCAGATAGTTTGAGTTGCTGGTCGTTGTCCTGCTTATAGAATTAGAGTGAATTTTGGTTAAGAGGCTTAAAACACTAGTGGAACCGAGGGACAATACGTTTGAGTGGATAACATGTCTCCTGTAGGTGTAATTAACGATGTGGATGCATTTTTCTGATGAGTTTCATTGATCCCATTTCCTTAAATTCACCAGAGAGATTGAATTCCTTATAGTAACCTCTCTCATCACATGTTTTCTTGGATGGTTGGTTGCTTGGGTGGACCTAGGAGGAGGGGGTTTTACAAATTAGTATCAGAGCGGGTTGCACTCTCATTGGGTCATATTTGGTACCACAGATTGGTATCAGAACATGGCTCACCCCTTAGGCTAGATGGGCAGTGTGTGCTGGTCATGCATGCATGATAGTTGCATATGTGTCTCGTACACTTGCATTCCACATGCTTATTGCATTGCATAATGATTTATCATGGCTGCAATAAGGTTGTCATGAAGAACTTGATGTTGATTTTGTGGAATGCATTGTCATGAGTATATGACTGGTTACATATTGTTACATGTCGCTTACATGTTGATTTTATGTCGGCTAGTGACATCCTTGTATGTTAGGCTACATTATTGTAGGTTTGATTACATGTATCAGTATTGTCGGTTGATTATAAGAATTGATCAATTATGCTCGACTACATGTGTTCATGCATACGTGTATTTGATTAGGCATTTCTTAGGCATGTTGATAGTTGCATGTGAGAATGTGTACAATGGAGTAATGGTTGTTTTAATGGATGAGGTCATGGCTTGTGAAGTTGACATGCTGATGCATTGATAACTGGACTCTAGATAGAATGACGTGAATACAGTTTGGTACTCATGTGTTATATGTCTATATACGTTTGTCATGCATGTATGGCCTTGGTTATAGTTATGCATGCATAGAAGGTAAAACAAGCCTTATGAAGTCATGGTGTGCAATTTAAGTCATTATGTTGATATTGGTATGTTATGATGCTAATGTCTTAGCTGAGATAGAGTAGGAGATGCAGATCACCATAATGAGGTTGCAGCATTGGACTTTGGAGTAAGAGAAAATCATCATACATGTATTTTATGTTTGGCATGCAGGTATGTAAGTCAAGGATTTTTATATGCATTATGTTTATATACATTAGGTTTATGTACATGTATTTTTATGTTATGGTTACATTCCTGGTAGATCTTAGTTGATTAGTGTAGTTATATGCACATGTGTTAGATAGTCATGAATGATGGTAACCTCTGGCTATATGCATGTCGTTTTATGTTAGATAACTTGATGATTAGGTTATATGTTGCTGATGAAGTATGTTGTAGGTTAACTTGTTGTTAAATTATATTTATCTTGATGGTTAGGATTATAGAATTATATATTGATGTTATATTTATGACACTAAGTTGCATTGGCCTATGCAGATGGTTATGGTTATGATATTCAGGTATAAGCTGAAATATTTGTGATATGGTGTTGTACTAAGCCAGATTGACTTTCCATATGTGTGAATGATAATGGTGTATGATTTATTATGTAAACATGTTAGCTAGTGACTATCATGATCTTATTTATGTTTGGGTTAATCTATTGTGAGGATATATCATGCAAATATGGATTGACTGTACAGACAAGATTGCCTCCTCTGAGATACAGTAAGGTAAGAGTTTTGTTATGTCATATATTTGGTGCTTAAATGGTTGATTATGTTGTCTAGTTGATTTATTTAACATGGTATGTTTGCAAGTTGGTTTAATGTTTGATGAATTGCATGATATGATTTTGTGTTCAAACGATCTTGTTTTAAGATGGTTGTACTTAAACATATGTGTGGAGACAGTTGAAATGTATTAGAGTGTAGTAGGTGACAATTGTAGCATTATGTCTAATGACTATGAGTTGATTATGGATTATGAAATGATTGTTAGTCTTGGTAAAGATTGATTTCAAAGTGATAGATATGGTTATTTTGTTATCCGGAACATGTGGTTGGCATGTGTGAGCAGTTGCAAGAAACATGCTTGGTATTAGCATGATGAGGTAATAATTGATGTGTTCATATAACTAACAATTGGCTGACCTGACAATACATAGTAAGACTCAGTTGCACCAGGTAAAATGGTAAAAGGAAGGAATTGGACAAGAATTCCTTTGGCTAGGTTTGGAAACCCTAATCCCAAATGAATGATTGCTTCGCATATAAGAAGTCTTCTTCACCTTAATATTATCTGACAATATGTTGATCTGTGCTAGATTCATGAGCATGTACTTGACAGGTATATTAGCTAGTCTCCAGTTACAGGTGGATCTGTCAAGATGACTGGAGTCCCTTGAGAGATAGCGTGGTTGTGATCAGTTGCAAGCAACATTCTTGGCCCAACAAGGTAAGGTAACTAGTGTATTGTTATGTTTAATTATTCATGGCAGTTATGTGTTTATGGGAGTATGATGCAGAGAGTTTCATGGCAAGAGAGATTGGAGTGAAATTTAGAAGAAGGCTCGGGTTGAGCTTTCCTTAGGAACCATGGGGATTGAGTCATGGTGTCTATGGCTAGTCTTGTGATTTATATCTTTTGTGATTGATGCACTTGATTTGCAATTTTGTGTGCGTTCGGTGCATAGCTATGCCACTTTATTGCGGTGTCGTGTTGTTATTGGTTTTCGTGGTTTTCTTCTTGTTTGCTTCTTGGCATTTCCTTTTATGTTTGAGTCTTGGGAATTGTTTGGGAAAGAGGAAAGTGAATGGAGCTCAGGGAATGTTGTGTGGTACCTGAAAGGTAATGTAAGACTTGGATGAAGATCTGTGCATGAGTAAGTGTTGGGATGGGGACCCCCAAGTCTATTTTTTTTATAAGTTTTGAGTCAATTTTGATGTAAGATTGTAAAGTCTCTGCATTTTGAAAAGCGGAGCGCAAAAAATTTTAAGAGTTAAAGGGGATTTTAGGAAGGTCGAATCCCATTATTTTGTAAAGGGGTGGGTTGTTTTTATTTCCTCCCATAGTGCACAGACCATGGTAATGTAATTGGAAAGCTATATCATCTAGAATTCATTAGAAAGCTTTATCAAGTATCTGAATAAGAGTTTGAGTCTATAATTCTGTATTTTAGTGAAGGGGAAGGTTGTTGCAGCTGAGTGCGTGAGTCCCTGCAACTGTGTGCGTAGGGTTGGAAGAAGTGTATTCACTGAAGATCTGAAGTAATAAAGTGTATTTGAAGAAATTTTGTGCAACTATTTGCATACTCATATGTTTCTATGTTTATGCTTAGTTATGATTTGATTCTCTGTGATATTGATTTAATTGCATCACAAAGGTTTAGACCTACCTTTATGTGATAATTTAAGCATGTTAGAACACTTAAGTGAAGCTCATGGATCTAATTAGTAGAAATCACTTTAAGTCTGTGATTATGATGACAAGGGTTCACAAAGGTTAGATCATACCCTATATTAAAGAAAAACCTCACTGCTATGTCGCATAGCCTTCTCGATGTGGAAACCTGGTTATAGCATCGCCCAATATTTCTTTAGGTGAGACTGCAATCTCCGCTAAGTGAACTCTTTATGAAAGGGTGGGTAGTGTAGGGTTTTGTTGGTTAGCATAGCAAACTCTAAACTTGGATCCAAGCCCCCTCAAGCAAATAAATGGTTCTGTTTTTGGGACTAGTATCTATCTAATGGATGTGTGATGTGGCACCTGTAGATACCAATTAGGAAATAAATCGATAAGTGGATAGATCGACAATCACAAGAGCGTACAGCTCAAGAAAATTAGAATCTACACTTGTCAAAAGAGAGGTTGTTATAGAGATATCTCTCTATAGAAGAGCATGGGATATTTTCCACATCACTTCCTAATGAATTCCATCAGTTTCTTTCAAAGTTAGCAGACAAAAAACCTACTTGAAAAGACAACGATCCTATTGTGTGGACTCTTGAACTGATCAAGTGTCTGAAGAGTGTTATTATAAGGTTACAAGGGTTGTCGACTATTGGATCGATAGTATTTTGGGCTGTTTCATCAGTGAATTTGCAATTGACACATATGTATCTTAGAGCAAAGTTGAATGCTGATTCTTTAAGGGTTCAAGAGGTAAGTACCTGGGATCACTAAAAAATTGGATTAAAATGTTGTTGTGTGAAAAGGGTGTTATGACTTTGAATTGATGTTTAAAAGAGGTCAGACCAAATTTGTGCAAGCAGAAAAAGATTCAAAGCTGATTGGGACAAATATACTAAAGGCACATATACTCCATTATTGGATGAATTAGAGAGTGAAGAAGAAAGGACCAACACTAACACACCTTGAGGTGTGCCGTAGAAATAAGGTATGGGCACTTCTTGGATTCTACATCCATCCATGCCATCTCCACCTTCATCACCACCTCATACAGCTATGCCTCCACCTTCATTTTTCAGTATGGTGAATAGATTGAAAATGCCTATATTCAGGGGTCAGGGATTAGAGGATCCTAATCAATTTTGGTTCATAGCAAAAGCTAAGTGGAAGGTGTAGCAGATCAATGATAACGACATGAAGAAAGTTGACCTTGTTTGAATGCTCTAGGATAGAGAACTTAGAAGGTATATAAAATATAGTACATCCAATCTGAATGCTACGTTAGATGAGATGAAGACTACATTGAATGTAGAATTTCGAGAGTTGAAATTAGAAGCTCATTGTGTTACTGAAATAAAGGAGATGAAGAAGATGGATAATGAGTCTGCATGGGATATAGATCAAAGGTTGAAGTGTTTATTGGGACAAGCTAATCTTCATATTTCAGGCTAATAACATAAGGAATGGTACATAGCTTCGTTATTGCCACGCTTAAGATTTCCTTCGTCTCAACAGAAGATCAGATCTTCGGCTGAAGCATTGGAGATCACAATGAAGTTGGATTCTTTGCTAATCTAGGATTCAAATATAGATGTCCAATAGATGTAGTCACAGTTAGCATGCTTGCAAGTCAAATTAAAAGATCTCAAGAAGGGAAAGGAGGTTTAGCTATGACTACACCCTGAAATTTGGTGCACGAAGTGCAAGGTTGTAAACCGCTATAAGGATTAGCATTGTGTGTACCAGGATTATATAGATGTAGGAGGTCCCAACTCACTCACATCAAATTTTCTTGTTGGATCAAAAGTAGGTTCAAGTGTCTCATGTAGTATCTTCCGAGTGTCAAGCATGCATATGAAAAATAATTGTTATATGTCGCAAACGTTTGTATAGTTTCCAATAAATTTATTTTTCAATTTTTTTAAATTGTTTGTCCACGATGAAAGAGATTTTCGAAGCTAAGACTTGATGATAGACAAAACCCCAATGTATAGGATGCAAGTTGAAACCCGCATGCAGAATTACCAAGTCTCACTTGCGGCTCATGGAGGATTCTACGGATGGGAAAGAGGACGAGGAGGAGGTGCTGGAAGAGGTCAGGGCTAGATCGTCTGCTACAATTGAGGATAACTAGGGAATTTTGCACATGACTATTAGAATCCAACCCATCCTTGTCAATACTTTAAGAAAATTGATCATGCTATAGAAGAGTGTCTTCTATTAATAGAAAAGATGCAGGAAAAGAAGAACCAACAACCAACGCAAGACATTTAGATGATGAGATCTGAGTCATGTGATGACAATCATAGTGTCAATATAGTCACGTGAAGCAGTATAGTCACTAGTGAAGACAAGGCAGAAGGCAAGCAATCGGTATCAGATATATGAGTTCGCAGGGTTGGTGAGAAGAATGTTGGATTTGACTTACAAAGAGAGAAAAGGAGACATTTATGGAGGCAAGAAAACGTTTGATTGGTGAAAGTGCTTCTACACCTCAAAGTCAGATACCAATAATCCCATGAGAAGAGAAATTTGAATAAAATACTGCAACAGAGGACTTTGATCCCATAGTGTTGAATTCATTTCTACAAACATGCATGAAGTTGCCAAGGGATTAGAAGCCAATTGAAGGACAACAAGAACTGATAGATAACTACACTAGCAAGGAAAATATGGTACCAGAATAACACTCAGTGAATAAGGTGAACCGAAGAAAGAATAGGACTGGTAGGGAAATGTGGTTAACAACAAAAATTGGTGATTTTCATATGGACCAAATAATTCTAGACTTACAATTTGACGCTAATGTACTACCAAAACAGAATTGGGAATGTATGGGGAAACCTAAGTTGTAGTGATCACCAATCCAGTGGCACGTGGAAAACCAATAAAGATAATTCTGATGGCTTGCCTACATGGAGTAACTATAGATATTGAGTGAGTTAGTGTGCTCGCAGATTTCGAAGTTATTGAAATAATAAATGATAGTAATCCATACCTATATATTTGGGATTAATTTGGATTTCAACATGAATGCTATTATTAATTTAAATAAGTGAAGCATGGTGTTTGAAAAGAATGGCCTTCAAATGGTTGTTCCATTGGATCCAATTGAAGGTGCACGATACATTGAGCCAGTCTGTGATGACTATGATGATGAATACATCACATATATAAGCTCACTGCACATGATGAAGACTAGATTAATCCCACTACAGATGGGCATATCAGTTGGGAGAAGGATAGCTCATGCCAATTAGACTCAAATGAAGAATTAGAAAGCTGGAAGAATCAGTTACAATAGGTCTCTACACTATGATGCAATAGGCTTACAAAGTATTTGCATTGTATATCAACCGAGATATGTAAATTACCTTATTATGATGGGCTAGATGATGTCAATATTTTTCTTGACCATTTTGAAAGAGACATACGAGAAAATCACATGTTCCAGGCTCTAGATTTGGCTTTAAGAACTACACTGGAAACATGGTGGGGAACCCACACAGATAGTATTGTTAATTGGAAGGAATATTTTAGACTGATGAGATTGAAATTTGGCTCTGCAACATCCCTCAGTGAAAATTACATAGGTAAGAATGACCCGCGTGAACATCTGGCTCAATGGACTAAGGATTGGGGTAAGTTACCTCAACTAGAGTGAGTACATATCTTTATTCAGACCTTAGATGTTACACATATGAACTGGTATTTGGAGACGGAGCTACGACACAATACTGTTGATTAGGATGAAATGAAGGAGAGTTTCCTACTAACATTCAGCCTTGAAGATAGGTTCGAATGCATTGATGGGGTGCTTTAGGTGATTAAGGAAATGATATTCTAAACACCAATAGAACCTATAGATTGGATGCAACCTTATAGAGTGTGCAACTCCAACATGCTTCGGAATGCTACACTTTTACTATGGAAGAAGGAAATGAGGATCCATGAAATATTGATATTCCTGAGTCAGAGGGATTAAGCGAAGTTGCAAGACTTGAGGCAAAGATCTATGATATATCACAGTCAGTAAAGAAAAAACAAGTAAATATTGGCTTGGAAGCATAATCAAATTTCATGCATATTGGTGACTATTGAGAAGAAGGCATGGTAGGAAAGGTTGTTGAATTACTGCATGAATACCAGGATGTATTTCCAACAAAGTTCTCTAAATTGAAGGATATAGTAGGTGATTTAGGTGTGATGAAGATCAACTTAAAGCTAGAGTGCGTAGACGAAGAGGAGTTAGACATGAAGGAACCAGAGCAAGGTGGAGCAAACCCTTTTAAGGAGACAAAATATATTGAGCCTCCTTTCATCCTAAAGAAGAGAATGAAACCCACCACTGGCAACGCATGAAAGAAGAAGAAGTTTCACAAGACTTCGAACATTGAATCGATGGTCCTCATTGAGGGGGACATTGATGAGATTGGTGACACTATGTGCTTTGTAACTGAGGATGTTTGGGGACATATAGAGGATCAATACAAGTCAGTACTGATGCAATTCTAACGAGGCCTTAAGGAGCTACAAGTGGAAATGAGCACAATTCAAGTCAGCATCATTCAGACAAGTGAGAATCAAGTGAGCATTGGAACAAAAAGTGAGACACCAACATTACCTTCAACATTGGTGGTAATGAAAGTGGTTCGCACAGTTCCCATTCTAGGAAATTCATTGCGCTTTACTACCGTGGTAGATTAGGCAGTAGTGCCATATGGAAGGAACTCAGAGTTGAACTTAGTGGTGCTACCCAGTCAAGCATTACATAAAATCCACCAAGGAGTATCTTCCGAATTGAAAATCTTGGAAGAGCGGGTGCTCTTCATAATCAAAGACATCAAAAGCCACAATGAGCAGTTAGTTAATGAAGTTGCCAAGGCCATCTAGGGTAGGGACTCAGCCACTACGCTTAGATAGGAGCTGGAGGATGCCATCACCCAGATTTTCATTGACCTACCAGAGATTCTCATACATCCTAAAGTAGATTCATAAGAGAAGCTCCACAAGTTGGCAGTCACGGTGAAGGAATTGAAAGTAGAGGTTGAATGCATGAAGTTGGAGATGTAGATGTAGGTCGCACAATTTCAGATGAAGTTACAACCAACAATGATCCGAATTTAAATAGGAACACAAAAAATTACAAATATAACATAAATAAAGAGATGTAGTAGAAATAACACTATCTTTCATTAATATCAAATAATGAAATATGCTTACAAACATAACCGAAATGAGACTAGCTCGAGTGATGGTAGTTTATCTATGAGAAGAGATGTGGCAGCTACATGCCTCTGGACTAAGTTACAATGAGGCTCAAGGACCTTTTTATTATTGAACAATAAGAGAAGATCCTAAACAGCCAAAACCCTAACCCGAGGAGAAGTAATACCAAGAGT
The DNA here is from genome assembly GCA_000404065.3 of Pinus taeda. Classification (NCBI taxonomy): domain Eukaryota; kingdom Viridiplantae; phylum Streptophyta; class Pinopsida; order Pinales; family Pinaceae; genus Pinus; species Pinus taeda. The sequence continues at coordinate 189,482 of APFE030836477.1, forward strand.
TTATGAACCTCGTTGGCGTTAGTTGGGAAGAAAACTTCCCAGGGTCATAACTGGGTCATATTATCTTTGTTTGACATGCATGATACCTCGTTAGAAAGATATCTCTGAGGACTACAACGAAAAAAATTGTTTTTTAGAAAATCACTTGCAAGAATATTGCCAAAAAAATGTCGTTTATGGCCTTAAAATAGCTCCAGAATTTTAGGACCCGAAAAATAGCCAAAAATAGTAAATCGTGCTACAAATAAGGAAACTAAAAAATTGAAAGAAGAAATGGTGGGGGTCCACATGGAATTAGTGGTTGGCCACTGATATCAACCTGGATCATGTATCCCCCCTTAGGAAGCAATGGTCTCCAGTGTGTTGATTTCCTTTGTGGGATGAGGAAACTTCTGCTAAAATTGCTCTCTAGTGAGCCAAATTCCTTGGTGCAGGAGTTAGTCAACATTGACAACTAGATAAATTTGGATCTTCTACTAGTGATAGATCTTGATCTGCATGTTCATGATCTGATCAGTTGTATCTTGTTCCATGCAGTCTGGATTTAACTCTGTTGGTGTGAGTTGTTCTACAATGTCAGATGTGTATCAGGAGAGCTTCAGCGTAAATCACATGAGAAAGAATTTCTGCCAACGCGTTTCGAACCAACCAATGTGGTTCATCGTCAGGGCAAGATGAAAATACAGATCTAGCTCATCGATTTAAATAGTCTAAGCAGAGACTCCAATGACTCAAACACTCTAACAGCTACTTAATCATTCAAAAACCCCAGTCAAACGACCTCTAATTAATTTAAATTAAAATTAAAAAATTATTATATTTTAATATTTATTTAATTAATTTATTAAATCTAACCTAAAAATATATGTATATTCTAATATTTTAATTATTGAACCTAATCTTCTAAACGCCCTATTTATTATTATTGTTATCTTAAATTATAATTAATCTTATTTATAATTAATATATAATTAATTATATAGATGATGGTTAAATAAAATTAATTTAATAATATATCGAAATAAATAATGTATTATATATATGTTAATTATTAACATTATATGTGAAAAATAATAATATATATAATATATACTATAAAAATAATTAGTTAACTAATTTATACTAATATATATAAGACCTAAATAAAATACGAGGGGTTATATGTAATAATATTTTATAGAAAAAGGTTAGAATTAAATTACTAATGTTATATGTATAAACATAATAATATATATAATTAATGAAATAAAAATGTTAATTAATTAATGTATTTAAGTTAAACTATAAAGATACTATGTTATGGTTATATTATTAATAAAATATTAACAGAGGGACAATAAATATTAATCGAACTAAATGCATATGAATTTCAACTTCTAATGAAACGGGAGATATTTCCTATTAATCTAAAGGCTAAAAATGACAGCTTAAATGCAATGCCATATGCCTTAATATTGTTATTAATAATATAAGTAATAATATTTGAATAATTTAAGCTCAATTATAATACATAAAAAACAAAAGCGATACTGCCTAAGAGGAGGACACACCTACGAAGAACAACGCTGCCAACACTAGGTGAAAACCCGACTCCCCCAGAACAAACACACGCCCAACCAGATAAAGAACCTAGAGGATCCGAGGGGGGAGGAAGAAAACTTAAGCCGACAACGCAGGGATCCAATTTCTACTAACCTTCCACCCATCATCTCTGTTGAGATTGATGGGTCTTCGCTCTATTTCGATAGCTTCCCTTAACTTGGGATGATGAAACCGATCCACCCTGGCGATGACTTTGGCCTCTTCTATGCAGACATGATGCTTAGTTTTGTCTACATGCTCTGCAAGAGCTGAGGACTTTATTCTACCATGCCTCAGGTCCGCTGCATGCTCACCAATCCTTTGCTGGATGGAGCGCCCTGTTTCCCCTATATAAGGGGTCCCACAAGAGCAAGGAATCAGATAGACCCCTTTCATGTCTTTGGGGTCGACTGGATCCTTTACTGACCTGAGGGAGTTACGAATGGTTCTTAGAGGTCTGAAGGTTGAGGGGATGTCAAACCTCCTAAGGATCCGAGCAATCCGATCCGTGGTCCCTTGGATATATGGCATATGGACACCTGGAAGGTGCTCTTTTGGCTCTTAGAAGATTAGGTTCAATAATTAAAATATTAGAATATACATATATTTTTAGGTTAGATTTAATAAATTAATTAAATAAATATTAAAATATAATAATATTTTATTTTTAAATTCATTAGAGGTCGTTTGATTGGGGTTTCAGATTAAGTAGCCGTTAGAGTGGTTGAGTCGTTGGAGTCTCTGCTTAGACTATTTAAATCGATGAGCTAGATCTGTATTTTCATCTTGCCCTGACGATGAACCACATTGGTTGGTTCGAAACGCGTTGGCAGAAATTCTTTCTCATGTGATTTACGCTGAAGCTCTCCTGATACACTATGACAAATCACAGAAGTCTCAATTCTACAATGTCAGATGTGTCCAGTAATGGTGGAAAGTATGGACAAAGGTGATCCACATTGAACATTGGGTGCAAGCCAAGGAATGTGGGAATGCTAAGCTCAAAATAATTATCTCCTACAACCTTGGTGATGGTGTATGGCCCATATAGCAGTGCGAAAAACTTTCGGTGGGGTCCAGCCAAACGCTGCTTCTGCAAATGTAGCCAAACTTTGTCACCCACCTAGAATTTGTGTGGCACCAAATGTTGATCATGTTGATGCTTGTACTTAGCATTGGCTTTGTCAAATATTTCATGGGCCTATTGACGGATGCGTTGAATGTGCTTAATGAAGCTATTTTCCTTGTTGGCTTTAGACTAGACATGAGTCAAATCTTCCTGAATCACTACAAATGGTATGGCCAAATCAATGGGACATAATGGCTAGAATCCCAAGCCCACCTGAATAGGGTTGTGGTCAGTGGAGCTGTGGGGATCTAGGTTGTACCTGTGTTGGAAATAGGGGAGGCTCTCATCCCATGTGCATGGATGTTTTGACTTGTAGATGCACAAAATGCGTATGATCATACTGTTGATGACCTCCATTTGGCCATTAGTTTGGGGATGGAATGTTGTGGACTTAGTGAGCTCGATGTCCAACATCAACCAGAGACTAAACTAAAATGTACTAAGGAACCTACTGTCCCAATCTAAGATTATAGACTTTGGGATCCCAAAGTGTACTCATACTCGTTCAAAGAGGAGTTTAGCAGTGGCTTCTACTGTGATACTCTTCTTGCAAGCCGCCATAAAGGCCATCTTTGAGAATCTGTCGATGACCATAAAAACATAGTTGTTGCCATTCTTAGTAGAAGGAAGGCCTGACACGTAATCCATGGAGATGGATTACCAAGGTCAACTAGGGGTAGGCAATAGATTATAGAGTCTTTTCTTATTGATGGTCAGTTTGGCAATGGCATAGGAAGTGCAGGATATGAAGCACTTCCCAACATCCTATTGAATATTCAACCAATATAAATACTTATGTAGTACTGCCACTATTTTCTCGACCCCGAAATGTCTAGTGGTCGAACTGTAGTTCGCTTCCCAAATCATCATCACATGCTCACTTGAAGGAACGCAAAGGTGTCCTAAGTGGCATAAAAAAGCATCCTGGAGGTGAAAATATGGAACTTGTTGACCCTCCAAGAGTGTATGGTATGTGTGGCAGAATTCTGGGTTTCTTTTGTAGAGAAGTGGCCAACCAGAAGTCTCATGCCCACAAGATTTGAGCACAGTGGTTAACGCCATGATCAGTGGTCGGATGAGGTAGTCAGCAACATTATTTGTGCTACCCTTCTTGTACTTGATATTCAAATCAAACTGTTGCAGGTATGTCGATCACTTCTGATGGTGATCATTCTGCAAATTCCCTTATGTCTGTATGAACTACAAGGATCGGTGTTTTGTGTGGATGATCGTTTCCTTCCCCAAAATGTAATGCTTCCATTGTCAGCAGGCTTGCACAATGGAATAAATCTCCTTTTCATAAGTGGGATAGCTTCAAGCTATGTCTGAAAGTGCCTCACTATGATATGCCATTGGATGCCCCTATTGAGTAAGGACTACCCCAATAGCATAGTCAGAGGCATCTATCTCGATCCCAAATGGTTGTTGCAAGTATGGTAATGTGAGTAGTGGTGCAGAGCAAAGGCGATGTTTCAACTCTGCAAATGCCTTCTGTTGAGATTCAGAAAAAAAGAATTTTGGTTTCACCCCTCATTTGGTGACTTAACTCAAGGGGCAAGTGATATGAGACAACCCCAACTCGAACCTGCAGTAGAAATTGGCAAGACCCAGAAAGTTACAAAGCTCCGTCAGAGTGGTTGGGGCTAGCAAATTTCGAATGACTTGGATCTTGGTGGGATCCACATGCATCCCCTATTCATCAATAATGTATCCTAGATACTGAACCTGGGTCATGCCAAAAGTGCATTTCTATAAATTGGCACATAGCTTGTGTTGCCGCAGTGTTTGGAGAACCTATCGGATGTGGTGGAGGTGGTCTTCCCAACTTTGGCTGAAGATCAGGATGCTATCTAGGTATACCACTACAAATGAGCTGGTGAATGGATGTAATACTTCATCCATAAACCTCATGAAGGTTGAAGGACCATTCATTAACCCAAAAGGCATAACCAACCATTTGAAAAGGCCCTCCTTGGATTTGAAGGCTATCGTCCACACATTGGAGGGTTCGATAGGTACCTGGTGATATCCAGACTTCCAGTCGATCTTGCTAAAATACTTTTCCCCTTGAGTTGGTCCATAAGGTCATCGATCCATATGATCAAGTACCTATTCTAGACAATGATCTTGGTCAGTGCTCAATACTCAATACAGAGTCTCCAAGTCGTATGCTTCTTTTGTACCAACACAATCAAGTTCCCACAGGGTGATGAGCTTGTCCGAATGTGACCTTTTTATAGCAACTCCTAAATTTTCCTCATGATTTCATCCTTCTCCAGAATGTAGCACCAATAGATTGGTCTATTGGGTAACGACATACTTGGGGTCAGATCAAACTTGGCCGAATCTGACCTTTTTACAACAGCTCCTAAATTTTCCTCATGATTTCATCATTCTCCAAAATGTAGCACCAATAGATTGGTCCATTGGGTAACGACATACCTGAGGTTAGATCGAACTTGGCCGAATGTGACCTTTTTACAATAGCTCCTAAATTTTCCTCATGATTTCATCATTCTCCATAATGTAGCATCAATAGATTGGTCCATTGGGTAACGACATACCTATGGTAAGATAGTGTAAAGGTACCCCTACGGGAGAGGTGAAGATGTCCTGGTACTCCTCCACGACCTTTTCCATCTGCTTTTGTCATGCGGAGGGGCCCTCTCTAGAGGTTGTGGGCACCATTTTCTTCTTTCCTTGAGGGTGTATCATCAGGAAAACAAATTTCCCAATTTTTGAAATGAACTTACTGCATTGTTTTGCAGTAACTAGAGAGATGGTAGTAGGTGATGCTACCTTTGGTATCTTGTACAACTTATTTCCCAATGTAACAATAACAACACAATGCCTTGACTCATACACATCATGTCACTTATACAAGTATGGTTGCCCTAATAAAAGATCACAAACATCAAGGGGAGCAAGGCCACATAATACCTCATCCATGAAGGGCTTGATGCTGTATAGAAGGCAACATTGTTGGCTCAAGTGCAAATCCTATCCTTGGTGAAGCCACCTGATGGTGTATAGTTGTGGGTGTGTTGTGGTCGGTAAGCCCAGCCGCTTCATGACCTTTGTTGCAATGAGGTACTTTTGTCTCTTGTTGTCAACAATGAACTCTAGCAAGGAACCCTTTACCCACATATGGGAGTGGAAGAGACGCTCCTCCAACTCTGAATCTTTAGATTCCTCCTTTTGGATCTTTGTTGTGGCAATAGTGGTGTGTGGCTCCACATCAATAATATGCTTCCCTTTATCATTCCCCTTCTAGAGTTTTGATTCAAAGTTGGAACATGCATCTGATTTTGAAGCCTTTAGTTCAGCCATGAGTGACTACTTTGCCCGACACTCACTTGTGTTGTGGGTGGAGATCTTATGGAACTCACACAACCTTCCCATGTTGTTCTTAAACTTCATAGTGTTGAGCTTTGCTTGTGGCCTTCGCGGGTTTTCATAGGCCATCATGCCTTGGCTTTGACCTTTCTTCTATGGTTTGGGGGCACCATTCCCTTAACTCAAATTTGTAGATCCAGAGTCTCACTTCTTCTGTTTAAAATTCTTCTCGATCTTCACAGTGTATTGGTACATCGTGCCGAGCAAGGAGATTTCCATGAACTCCAACTTGTCCTAGATGTATCTATGTGAGCAACCATGGTAACTCATAGAGCTTGCATGACTAGGTGAAGCTATGGACTCCAACAAGTTGGAGGCTATGAATTTTCACTTATGTGGGTCACAAAATGTTAATTTTGGCCAGGTCGATTTTAGTTGGAGAGTGTTACGGATTGGGAGTGAGATTTTCAAACTTTCCCAGCTACACTCTAGAACTTTGATGTAGATAGATTAATTTTATCAATGCAACATCAATTGTCAAGGGTCCTATCCTCCATGTCTTTAAACATTGCATATGAGCTTCAATGCACATCGCATTATCAGGCTTCAGGAATCGATGTGCCCATGGCATGAAACAACCTTCACACTTTTGTGTAGATGTCATTAAATCCCAACTGACTATAACAATCCTTCGAAGGATCACTCTGCAACTAGCACACTACAACTAGGCTAACTATGTTTGCATTTTGCAACAGTTTTTTGCCTCACTGTATATATGTCACGTTCAAACCCTTTTCCTTTGTGAATTCCTCTGCGACATCAACACCAAAATTCAAAAATGGAGAAAAGTGAGACATGATTTCATTCATAAGAAGTAGAACAAAAGGAGTCATTGACGTTTAATGTTTCCAGAGCCTGATCTTCAACTTGAGCTCTTTCTCTAGAATTACCTCATTCCAAGTCTTCAATATCACAACATCCATTTGTTACCACATTAGAGATTTTATTTGAATATGGGCTCAACCATAAATGTAAATCATAGTAGTTCTTTGGTGTTGCTTTGTAATCTAAATCTGCAAATAAATCTCTTATTATTCTCATTGAACTATTTTAAAAGAATTTGCAAAAAGCATCAATGTTATAATTACATTCAACAAAAGAGCCCATTTCTACCATTTATTTCCCATGATCAAACCCTTAGAAGTAGTAGTAAAGTTTCATTTTTGGGCAGGTTGCACAACTTGGGGACTTGCCTGAGGAGTTAAAATGTGATCCAATGATTCTGAGTTGTAATGCAACTCACTAGAGCTCGCACAATCGTGACAAATTTGGTTGTACTTCCAGCTGAGATCCTAAGCTGTGACCTGAAGACTTCCAAGCTCTCTAAAAGAATGTGATCAGTTTGGAACTTGGTGTTAGTGTCTCTACACATCATAGAGCTTGTGGGCTTCAATATAACATATGCCTAGACACTGGTGTACAGTCCAAACTCATCCATTGTATCCCTGGAGTGAATGTTAGTCGTGTGACTCATGCTAGCAGGTGTCCTAGCCACCGTGCGATGCATGGAGGTTGTCCACCCTACATATGTTGCATCAAGAACCATTTTGGGGGGCCATCAACCCACAATGATTCCCTTGGATTTGGCTCTGTTGTAATTCAATATGTTGCACACCTATACAGCGTATTCGACCCTGTGTCGTAACTCGTTGTTAAGGAGTCTTCAACACCAATTTTCTATGTTGGCATGGTGAATTACTATCAAATAGATTGTGTAATGATGTGGGAATTATTTCCTATGGAATTTACGCTTTTCACCTTTGCTTACTATTATTTGCGTCGTGTTCTTCCAATATTGCATGTGATGGTCCACCCAAGAATCTCAACCTCCCTTTTACCTTGGAAATTTTGGAGAACCAAATTTTGGTGACCGAAGAAAATCTACAATGCACTTCTTGAAATTCCTTCTAAATGCATGGTTCAAGATCGCCTTCAGGTGTGTTTATCCTTGTATCGCTTGAAGCCAAAGGCACTTTAATGTTTACTCCTTAATGAGCGGTTTACCCATTCCTAATAATATCTCTTATATTGAGGGAAATACTATGGAGGATTTTTTTCTATACAGATATATATATATTATATATATTATATATAATATATATATGGTAGGCGACATCACCCCCTATATAGATATATATGTATATTGACCGAACAGTCTCCCATCCTTAAATATTCTTATTTCACTTGGGACCATTTTTTCATAAATCTACCTCAATTGATATGCATCCAAGCCACCTTCCTTTGATCTCCTTAAATAAAATATGAAACGAGAACAATTAGTTTTCCAAAAGGATTTACACATGTAAATAATTTGCATGTGGAAGTGTGGAACTCAAACAAATAATGTGAATAATCTACTTAATGAACATGAATCATGAGTATTCCAAATCAAGGTGTTATATGTCACGTGGTTGAGAAAATCAAGCTTTAATTTGGAGATCAATCTAAACATGGACACTTTAATGGGACTGGTAGCTGTAAGTGGCTTTTCTATTTTGTGTTTCCCATGGTGATGTTGCAGTTATAGCACAAAATCTTAGAATCATTTGTGAGTATTTGTTTATTAAGGTGAGGGTTAATCCACAGTGAGGTTGGGTCCATGGTCATGATGATTTAGGGTTCTAAAGATGCATGAGAAGGGGGAGTAGTTTCATAAACCCTAGTGCAATAAAAAGATTCTCTAGCAGAAATGCAAGATGTCTTTGTTTTGTCACAATGCACATGGTCAATAAACAAAGATGGGATTGTCTAAGACTTCAATTTCATTACTGAAAAAATGAGTCACTTCTGACCCTGGTGCAGTGACATAAATGAGGCCCAATAGTGAAAAGATGATGTTATGATGCTCATTCAGTGCTGAAACATGTTTGTGGCAATGTAGCTAGAAGACAAGATGATTTTAGAAAAGGTTGTGGTTTTATTTGATGATCGGGGTTTCAGGTGTAGAAGATGGGGATCATAATACACAAACCCAAATACATTTGGAAGGGACGAGGATGATGGTAAGGCAGTTCCGTCGAAAAAATGTATTCCCATAAATCCCAGAGGATGTGTGTTATTTGAAAGCAGGGTTGGACCTTCAATCACATGCACCTAGGGTTACAAAGATGCTAAGGGAATGTTATGACCCTCACAAACCCTAATGCACACACTAAGGTGAAGGATCTACCAAGAACCTAGGGAAAATGTTCTGAAATGATTTTGGCCATGATGCCATGTGATGCCAATGAGAATGCACCCCTACAGGCATGATAATCTGGTAACAACAGGGAGGGGATCACTCTTTTGATAATCTATGGTTTCTCCCAAACCCTAATATTGTCAATCATAAGGGAAGTTAGCTTGAATTCATGCTTGTTGAAATATTGGAAATCTGCTGATCATGATGCATATCATGTGAAGGTGAGTTTCAAAATCATGAGAGACTCTTAACACATCAATGAATCCATTAACCTTTAAAACCCTAATTCGATCCTAAGGCATATGTATGAGATCAAGCATGATGTCTGGATGCAATGTATGAAGCATGAGAGGGTGCATCAAAGGGGTTGGACGGGAAAGGTCTTGGGGAGAGTAAATAGTTGAAGGCCTTATCACAACCCTGGTAGCCTAGGGCAAGTGGTGAGGTACCCAAAATTTTGGATATGCCCAAAACGTTTGGGTGGTGTTATAGTGGATACAACACAAAGATAACTAGAAAAGGTAAAGTAAATGAACCTGAGGTATCAGATGGTTTTACTAATTTTGGAATGATGGTTCTCAATGTTGTGCATGTGGTACATGGAAAAAGGAAGTTCTCTTAACCTAGACCTTATTTTATCTGGTAATTATTTTATGATCATGATTTTGCCAATGTTTATATATGGATACATGTATGTATGTATGTCATTGTATGACATGATGATGATTGCTTTATGCTAATGATTATATATGTATCTATGTGTGTACCTATGTCACTCTCTGACAACATTGTCAGAGATCATTCTTTTGGAGGATTGATTTCTTATGCAGATGACTGGCATGAAGAGATTCCCAGTTCATGAGGAATCAAGTGGGAAGAGTAGCCTGACAAATATATGAGGTCAATATCATGTCGTTATGATTTGATATTATGTGATTATATTATGCCTATGATTATGTTATGGATAGTTTATACTGAGGGCTACAATAGCGAAATGAAAGCAGTGTGGTATGGGACATGCTGGGACAAGCATGGGTAAGACACTGGAAGCAAGATTTCTTGGTAAAGAAAGTGTGCTTTTGGATGTGTGGTACTATTTTTGTGCACATGTTGCAAATGTGACATTATGCACATGTAGTGTTGTGTGGATATTACATATGCAGTGCTAGGTATAGATGGTGCCATGTAGATGTTGGATATGTGGTGTTATGGACATAGTGTACTATGTGCATGATGTATATGCAACATTGTATGCATATGGCGCTCTGTGCATGTTAGATATGCAATGTTGTCAACAAATGATGTGATGTACATGTTGGGTATGCATTGCTATGTATAGATGGGTTACGTGCATGTTGTACATATGGCACTATGTACATATGGTGTTGTGTGCATGTGGTAACATGTACATGTTGTACAAGTGGAAATGTGTGTGGGTGGTGTTGTGTACATGTTGTTCACGTGGCATTGTATACATATGGTGCCACGTACATGTCATGCGTGCAGTATTGTGTACATGTGGTATTGTGTACACCTTGTACAATGGTGTAGTGCACATGTGGTCTTGTGTACATGTTGTGTATATGGTGCCATGTACATGTGATGTTGTGCACACATTGTGCAGGTGGTTGCAATGTACAAGTGGTACTATGTACATGTGGTAAATATGGTAGTGGTGTAGATGCATGCATTGCATGGTGTTGTATGATGTGTGTAGCTATATGTGTGTGATGCACACTATGTGTATGTGCACATGGTTGAGGAGAAGGCACTGGGTATTTGTCAAGTGTGGTAAACAATTGAGAGTATGTATGTAATAAGGGCAAAGGTAGAAGCTAAGGATTGATTAAAGGATAACTATCAACATTTTATTTTAGTTTATTATGTATGTGATTTATGATTCTGGTCTATGATAATTACATGTGATCTATGATTTTGGTTTATGATGGTTATATGTGATTTATGATTTTGATCTACGACAGTTGTGTTTTGTGCTAACATGATTTTCTATTTTTATACATGATGATTTGATCAAAGATGCTAGTTTGGCTTGTTTTGAAAGAAACTGAACATGATTTCCATTGTACCTTATTGACGAAGTACCAATGAGGTATGATTTGAGGTTGTTTTAATTTATTTGAATCTAATGCAAACTATGTTCTTGGAACATGAATGCATGAGCATGCCTAGTTGGGTGGTTGAAATCAACTACAAGAATTGGCAGCAACAACAAAATAAATTGGAACATGCAACAGCATGCTGGTAAAGTACTACAGGAGCAGGGCCATTGTGGGACACTGGTACCCAATAGTCTCCATTGATTTCCATGAACATGTTATGACCGACATGATGGTTTTCAGGCAAGTATATATCCTTGGTGGTTGATCTTCTGGTGCGAGGAAGCCTTTCCAAGCGATGGATCACCCAGGGTAGGGGATTCCATGGAATTTTATAAGGAGAGTGACTCCACAGAAGGGGTGACCAAATTACCTGAGGGACTATGTAGCAGAGAAGGGAAGGTGATGGATATACTAGTTTTGGTCATTATAATTTAGAGATGGAATAAGATACACATTGAGAGTGCAACCTAGAACAATGAGCGAGTAATTGTTCATTGAGGGGACAAGTGGTGTGGGATTATAGCACTGGACATTGGATGTATCTTTTACTATGGGTGTGGATTTTGGACATTCTAGGAAGGTGGTGAATCATGGTACTAATTTGAGTGTGGAGGTGTGATCCTCTGAATTCCCTTGTTGATTGATAGGAGCATCATATCTGTTTATTTGCTGGTTTAGAAAATGTACATATGTGTATATGTGGTCATTTTAAATATCCTAATGAGTTGTGTTATAAAGCTCTAGTATGTGGTATGTTCTCATGTTTTCATGTTGTTTTACTTTTGAGAAAGTCGATCATTATAAATATTGCAACGATTTAAGTTATAAAGACCCATGGGAAGTATGTCTTCTTTTCAGTGATCTTGGTGTGGTTTAACGCTGAGGATAGTTTTCCCCAAGAGGGGGGGGGGGGGGGTTCTGTAACAACCCTAGTGAAAATTTCATGTAATAAAATTTAATAAAGGAAAACTAAGACCAAAAATAAGGGACACATATTCCAAGTTTAATGTTAGGCAAAGATATCCTAGTGGGAATTGCTAGACATTTGTTTTTGCTATGGAAATTTGACAAAGGCATTAAAAGGAAAAAAGGCATTTTTGGCACATTTATTAAAGAAAATAAAGGAAAATAGGAGAAAATGAAGGTAAAAGGTCACAGGTTGCGTGTGAGGATGAAATTGAAGGAAAATAATGGAAATTGAAGAAAATAGAGGCCTCATTGATAAAGAGGCTTCTAAGGATCAATTGGCAAGCTCTTAGTCAATGGAAGCTCTCGACTCAAGCTTAGCGAGCGTTAAGCTCTTGGTGAGTTTAAGTTTGTCGCTATCTCATTATTCTCTCTATATCTCGCTCTCGGTGACTTAGATTTTTCTTGGACTTTACCTTTGGATCAAGGAAAGAAAAGAAAGCAAAGGGAAAGGAAGGAAAGGAAGGAAAGGAAGGATCAAGGAAGAAGAGTAGGATCAAGCAGCTTCAATAGGAATAATTTCAAGTAACCTTTTGCATGTGTGATTTTCTAGGTGGTCTGGACTTGCATGGATTTTCATGTTAGTGTATGGTTCTCTTGTTATCAGTGGCATCATTTTGCTGGATTATGATACTGTTTTTCAGCCTAGCCATGCATTTTTGAATATGCCATGGTGCTGGGATGTTTATTTTGGTTTTGAGATTTCGTTTGCAGGATGGATTTTCGAATCCGAGGTGGAGGTGGTCTCAAGGTTCATTCTCAAAGGCCTCGGAATTCCTTGACTGGTTCTAGTGAGATATACAGTAAAGATTGAGGGAGAAGTATCGATTTGAGGCATAGTGATCTGGGTTTGGATTGCAGTAAATCTTGAGAGACTGATCTTGGTTTAGGGCCTAGTGATCTAGGATTAGATTATGATAAAGCCTGAGAGAAAAGGAGATGAAAAATTCCTCAACGATAGTGATGGATTCTAGATGGCATTCCAAGCTCGGTTCGATTTTGATCAGAGCACCGATTTTTGTGTGATCACGATTTGGTGAGGATAGAGGTGGTTTAACCTATGGATTCCATTGGTTTTTCTTGGACTAGTTCTATGAGATCCCACATTCAGGCTTGGAATATGGCACTGAGGTGACTAGCTGAAAGAGAGATTTGGTTCAATCATGTCTATGGTTGGGTGGTACGTGGAAGTCCAGAACCTACTCAGATTTTCCTATGATTAATAAACGTTAAGTTCTCTTGCCTTTGTACTTTTTTATATGTGGATTTAATGGTTTTCATAACTCTTATATTTATATGGTTTAATGTTGGTTATAATCATGGTTATATGACTTGTTGATGTCATGTTATTTCATGTATTTACTTGTAATTCTTAGATGGGTGGATGAAAGACCTAATTGATGATATCATAATTCAATGGAGAAGGAGGTTATCCTTTTTTTTTATGTTCCATAAGTTCTTTCAATCATTTATGCTCTATGTTGTATCCTAGACCTATAGGTTGCTTTGATGCCAAGCGTTTAACAGAATGTCAGTCACAGTTGGGGATGTGAAAGCCTAGTCTTGAGGTTGAATTTTATTTATCAACATTTTTATCATGTCTTTGATGGATTCTAAAGGTTGTAGAAAATTTCGGGCAAAAGGTTGGGATTCTGGGCTAGAAACGTGGCTCAAATATCGGGGTCACTGGCACAATTCTACTAAGAAAAGTTCACATTCACTAGCACAAAGGCCTATGAGAGTGACTTTGAGTTGTTCGTCATTGTATTTCCTATAGCATGACAGAGAATTTTGGTTAATAGGCTTAAAAAATTAGTGGGACCCAGGGATAGGATGTATGAGTGGTTAACATGTCTCCTGGGGGTGTAATTGATGTTGTCAATTGGTTTTTTTGATGAGTTCCATCGATTCCATTTACTTAAGTTCACCAAGGAGATTTAATGCCTTATAGTAACCTCTCTCAGCACAAGTTTTCCTAGTTGGTTGGTTGCTTGGGTGGGCCTGGGAGGAGGGGGTTTTACACTCTTCACCAAATCCATAGCTATTAGGGTGTATGGTTTATATTATAGATCTACTACATTTTTTGGATGCCCATATTTTGTGGGCTAGGATCTAGGCTTTCATCCCAATTTAAACTTAGTAGTGAAATGAAACCACCCTAGTCTATAGTATCAAAAAAAATTTAGGCCAAGACAACCCCATTTGGTTAATGGCCAACCCTTTTCGTCCTTCGTTTTTGCAGTAAAACAATATAACACCCTATTCAACATAGTAGTCCACATCTATGACACCAAAACCAACATCTATTGAGTGCTTCCAAGCAAGACTTTTACCTTGGGGTTATAAGAGAATATGTTCCTTTAGGTATACCAATGGATAAGTTTTTGGTCAATATGGTGTTCCCTAGGGAAGGTCCAACACAAGTAGTTGCATTAGATAGATCATATCTAGCTTTCAAAGCAAAACCTCTAGGTGATAGAATAACATTAGGCGAAATCTTATTTACATGTAAAATTGGCTTAGAGGAAACTTTCACACCATGAATATTCAAATATGTGGTACTCCCATTCAACTATATTCCCTCTGGGTATCATGTATCAGCCTTATATATATTTGTGATAGGATCATGTGGCTCTATCACTGCTTTTGGCTACGTTGATCTGAAGTAAAATGCTGAATTTTGGATATATATATATATATATATATGTGTGTGTGTGTGTGTGTGTGTGTGTGTGTGTGTGTGTGTGTGTGTGTTGGTTTTAATTGAATATGTGTGTGTGTGTGTGTGTGTGCACGCGCACATGCGTGTGAGTATATATATAGAGAAAGAGAGAGAGAGAGAGATCATAGCCAACAAAAGTAAATCATTAATTTAACTAAAATTAACTATATGTAAATCATAGTTAGTCATACTCAATAAAGATAAACCACACTTATCTATAGGTAATATTGTTAGCATGTTTTGGAAATTATATGTATATTAATAATGTATAGTCAAACATAGTCAACAAAGTCAATTATAGTTTGGAAATTATATTTACACTAATAAAACATAATAAACTATAGTTAGTTTGGGCATTATTTTTGGAAATTATAATAGTCAACAATACTAAACCATAGTAAAAAAAAGTCATCAATAGGAATCAAAAGTTGGCTATAGTTAACTATAGCAAACATGGGCATCTTGCAATGGAAATTATATGTATATTAGTCAACCATGCTCAACAAAATTCAACCATACTCACCCATATTCAATAAAAGCAAACCATAATTAACAAAATAAATTATACTCAACTATAGTCAACACGGGAATCATGTTTTTAAAATTATATGTATGGTATTTAGTTAACTATAGATAACATGACATCATGTTTTGGAAATTATATGTACATTGATCAAGCATAGTCAACAAAATGTCAACCAATGTCTATAAAGGCCAGTGAGAGTAACAGAAGTGAACACTAGTATGGAAATTATATGTGCATTAGTCAAGCATAGTTAATATAGGCACCATATTTTAAAAATAATATGTATAGTAGCCAACCATACTCAACTGTAATCAACAAAAGCGAAGCTCAGGTAAAAAAAAAAAATAGTCATAGTCAACCATAGTCAACAAGGGCATCCTGTTTTGGAAATTATATGCATATTAGTTAATCATAGTTAACTATAGTCGACATGAGCTTCATGTTTTGGAAACTACATGTACATTAGTCAACTATAGTCAACAATACCATCATGTTTTGGAAATTATATGTACACTAATTAAAAATAGTCAACCATAATCAACAAAATACAACCATCATCAAAACAATTCAACCATACTCAAATATAGTCAACACGAGCATCATGTTTTGCATATTATATGTACACTTTTCAAGCATAGCCAATAAAATTCAACCATAGTCAACATAAGTGTCATGTGTTCGAAAACATATGTACATTAATCAACCATAGTAAACTAGTCAATATGGACATCATGTTTTGGAAATTATATGTACAATAATAAAAAAGTCAACATGGGCATCATATATTGGAAATTATATGCACATTATTCAACCATAGTCAACCAAAGTCAACTATAGTCGATATATGCATAAAATTTTTGAAATTTTGTGTAGAGTAGTCAACCATAGTCAATAAAAGTAAACCATAGGTAACAAAAGTCAACCATAATAAATAAAATTCAACCAAATTCAACATAAGTCAACAATAGTAAAGTATACTCAACATGAGCATTATGTTCAATAATAGTAAACTATAGGAAGCATGCCCACAGTCAACATTGACATCGATATTAATATAGTCACTAAAGTTAATAACTTTAACTTCAACAACTTCAAATAATAAATTTAATATTTCATACTTAATATAATTTTTATTTTATTGTTATTTTAAGTGTTTCACTATTTAATTTGAATATAGGTTTTATAATTGTATTATAACTTAACAATATAGCTTTAATATTACTCTTTATAGTTTTCACAATATGGACACATCATAATGTGATGAACAACCAATGATTTCACATTTGGATAAAAAACAAACATCATCATAACATGATTAATAACAGATGATGTCACAATGCAAAGAAACAAAAAATATTGCAATGTTGAGAACAATAAACATCATGGAAATGTGACAAACAACAAACAATGTTGAAGTGCTACAAATAATAAACATGATTGAAATGTGATGAGAAACAAATAACATCACAATGTGATGAACAATAAACTGCATCACAAACAAACTCACAAAAATTGACATCGTAATGTAATGAAAATAAAATGTTATTGCAATTGGACAAACAAGTGATGTTTTAATGTAACAAAAAAACAATTGGAGCGATGGTCAACCATGTTTAATTGAGGCAATCATGATCTTCGCTTGGTTGATTGAGGTTAAAGATAGTCAACCATGGAAATATGTGGTTGCACATAGTTAATTACACACAACAAGATGGTCATATGTCATCAGCACAGTCAAGATGGATAATCATATTAAACCAAAGTCAAACATGGCCAAACAACTACCAACAATGGTCAACATAGTTGACTATGGTTAACCATGGCCAAACATGGTTAAGATGGTAGCCATTGTCAACATGGATGTCATAATGTGTTGAAAAAAATGTCATCACAACGTGACAAACAATAATTATCATCACAATGTGACAAACAACAAAAAATTCATAATGAGACAAACAACAAACATCATACAATGTGATGAATAATAAATGTGATCATAATGTGATTAACAATGAACAATGTCACAATGTGATAGAAAACAAAATATTTCATAATTTAATGAAAAGAAAAATGTCATTACAACATGATGAACAGTAAATGACATTGCAATGTGACAAAGAATAAGCAACATTGCAATATGATGAAAAAAAAACATCTTCACAACATCATGAACAACAAATGTCATCTCAATGTGATGAATAATACATGTCATTACAACATGACATTTAACAAATGGTATTGCAATGTGCCAAACAACAAATGAGGTCACAATTTCAAGAATAATAAACATCATTATAATGTGAAAAAAAATAAACAACATCCCAATGTGATAAAAAATAAATAGTTTCGCCATGTGATGCACAAGAAATGATTTCACAATGTGATGAACATCAATTGTCATTGTAGTTGGATAGAAAAAATTGTGTCGCAATCCGACAAAGAAAACCGCAACTAACTGTGTTTAGCGATGTGAACCATGATCTTACATTAGTTGAATATGGTCAAACGCAATCAACGATGGTCATATGTTATGAAACATAGTTAATTATTTAATGGGGGTTCAACAAAATGATTTTGGGAGAATTTTATTAATATCTATTGAGATTAAGGTATTCTTTAAAATCCCATTAACATAGGCACTATGAGATAGGTTGACTAGGTGGAGACCCCATGGGTCAAACATGGTAGCTAAGTTTAATCATAGATAAACTTGTTCAACCATGATAAAAAAATGTTCAATCTCATTCATCCATTCCCAACCATAATCAACCATAATCAAGCATGTACAACCTATAAAACCATGGTTAGCATGGTCAAACCATGGACATTTATGATCAATATGAACAACCATGGTGAACATGGACAACATGGGCTACCATGTTCATGGTCAACCATAATTTCACCATATTCAGCCATAGTCAACCACGTTCAAACATGGTTCAACAAGCTTAACCATAGTCAAACATAATCACTAAGATTATCTATGGTTGAACTTTGCTTAGGAATGCAACATATATGCATTGTTACATTATGGTTGACCATGATTAATCATTGTAAACCTTAACCTTCTTCAACCATTTATGTAAAAATTAATGAAACATTATTATTAACACCAATATAACATCAAGCTTGGTCAGTGATGGCTAATAAACAATAATGTAACAAGTTCAACATAAATGTAACATAAATGCATTGCTACATTAATCGTTGATGATGGTCAATCTTGGTCAATCACATTAACCCTATTCAACCATTAATGTAACATTAACATTAACACCAATGTAACACCAACCATGGTTGACAAAATTTAATGTAACATAAATAGATTATTACATTAATAGTTAGCTAATGTTAACCTCAACCATTGCTAACCTTATTAACAAATCTTAACCATAGTCAGCCTTGTCAACCATGGTCAATAATTTTTTCACTTTTCACAAAATTTAGAATGGAAAATAACATGTATTGGCCAAATCCAGAATTTTGGCTTTATTTTTCTTATAATTTATTGAACAAAAATTCCCAATGTTCCAACAACTTTTACTAACACTTTTTATCTTGTTAACTTGTATACACTTTCTTTAATTCATTATAAAAATTCTAGAAAAAACCCATACTTTCTTATGGTTAATTATATTTGGATTAACATTCCTTCACTAAGCTATCTTCCTTAGATGCTTATCAAAAACATTTAATAGGTAGCTCCTTTTATATTTCAGCATTAGTAAGTGCTCCTTAGTTGGAGAAACTAATTCTTCTCTCACTCTATCTCTCTCTCTTTCTCGACACCCACACACACACAAACACTATGTGTAATGTTTCATTGTTTAAATTAGATTGTTGAATGCATAAACAGATTCAATGGATTGAAAATCCCCCGGGGTACTTTGATTGTCTAGATTACACTACTTAAACTTACAATTCCAACAAAATATTTGCTCTAGTTTAAGAAAAATTGACAAAACTTGAAATGTTTTAATCATAAGGATTTATTTTTATCAATTCATTTATATAATATATACATGTTTTTTTCTTTTTTCTTTTTAAGCATATATAATATGTACATAGTTGATTTTGAAATATTTTAATTAACATAGGCATTGAAATATTATATATTATGGATCACCATTTTTCAATCAATCTATACATTATGTGTGTGTGTGTGTGTGTGTGTGCATTATTTGTTTAAAATACATATCAATGTTAATAATATATCCATAATAGAATATTTATTTATATCTCACATTGAATCTGTTTATTATTATTAATACTTTTTGAATCCAATATATCAATTTTTTTAAGAATTGAATTAATTGCACATCTCAAGTAATTGAGGTTTTTTACTTTCATTTACTTTATCCTTTTGGACCTATATTAAAATAACTTTTAAAAGTTAAATAATTATACATCTTCTTCACACTAAAAAGTGGAAATATAAGTGCTTTTGTTTTCAACTTTATCTTGAGAAATTTGATATAAAATTGTGTTACTTACCATGGTATTTCCCCAAGGAAAAATCACAATTTTATTCAATAGACAAAAATTAGATTTTTCATATGCTAAAAAAGAATTCGATCATAACCAACCATTTCATAATACCCCATAAACAAAGCTAATAAGAAAAACACTAAACTACACTCTTCTGCCATTATTTTTCTCCACCTTTCGCAAACCACCAAAGGTAGGATTGATAGTTACTATAGCCATTTAATTCTCTTCCACATTTACATGGATTTCATTACCAGAGTCTAAAATCTATGATACATGAGTTATTTTTTTCTTCTCACCTCTACTTTAGAGATAATATTTTCAATCTATTACTGGTGAGTTGTATTTGTTGTTTCTTTGGATGGAAATGGGATCACAAGTTATACCTACTCAACTTCTCCCCTCGCAATGACTTCTTAGGAATTCTGATGAAAAATATTTGTGGTGTTCCATGAATTTTCTTCCTTGTCTACTTCAAAATTATTTGGATCTGAAAGTTTCCAACCCTTTTAGGCTTATCTCCCTTTATTTTGGGATCTTTCATTGCTCGAGGAAATAGATTTTGTAGGTTTCCAGTTTAAAGATAAATACAAAATTTGAATGTTGTATTTTCAAAATCTAACGGTTGGAACCAAAGAATATTATTATGAATAAAGATGATAGGATCAAGTAAAACTTTACTTAGGTCTTCCTCTAAGAATACTGTAGTGAAAGTAAAAATTCCTTGTGTGACTCTAAGTGCATCCACCTTTAGGAATTTCCCCAAAGAATTATGAATTCCTTCTAAAACATTATAATGCCAAAAATGCAGATGGATATTATGTAGACTAACCCACATTGGTAATTTGGAAACCACCATGTTATTAACATCAAATCTGAGAAACCATGGGACCATAAAGAGACCCACCCCACCACATAACCATGGTCCCTCTTTTAATGCAAAATCCAAATCTTTTGATATATCAAATTTTACAACAAAAAATCCCCTAGAAAATAAATCAATATCATAATTTTCGGTCTAGATGGGAATTATCCACTAATTTAGGGCCTCCATTTTGGACCATAAACCATTATAATATATAGTATATATATATTTTAATTTTAATATATATATATATATATTATATATATATATATATATGTATATATATACATACACACTCTAGAATGGAAATTGAAGTAAAGATCGTTGTCTCAAAAATTTAATATGAACTCGACACCTGATTCATCTAATCGAAAATATAGGGGCCAAGGATATTGGGAAGATGATCATAATTTTTATGTGGTTCAACCCTTCATTTTATAACTTCCTTGAAAGAAACTAGACCTTTAGAGTTTCTAGATCCAAAACATCCTCCATGAAATCTCATGTTTAGTATAATAGTTGAATCATTTTCAACGTAAAAATATTGCAGTCTAAAGACCTGATGGATTGAATTCCTTGCATAAATGATGCTTTGAAACATTTCTAGAATACCCATATTTTCTTGAATCTTCAACTTAAGATCTTACATGAGATCCCCACCCTAGACCCTCATCGAAATTGATTTCCCAACAAGGGTTTTAAGAAAAATGAAACTTAACATGGTTATTATTGAAATTGAGAGGAATAGTTTTACCACATTTTCATCACACTAGGTTGTAATATCAACAATATGTGAAAATTTCAAGCCTAAAATCCTTTCGCAACAATTGGAATTAATTCTTCTAATTGTTAATTAATTAACAATTTATTTTCTATGACAAATATCGAATAAATCACACTGTAGCCTTCACAAATAGAGCTATGAAAAATAATAACATTGGAAACTGAGAAATATTCTAGCACACACACAAATTGACACTCATTTTTGGAAAATTGTTCCCATAGAAACTCAACTTGGGAAAATTTGTACAACAATTGAGGGTTTTTATTGTTATGCAACAATGCAATTTTGAGTACCAATTATGGATGCCAAACTAGCAATCCAAACGATAATAAAATATAGCCACAATTATCTAGGGTAATTTCCCTTCCTCCATAAGCAACCCCAAAACAACTTCGGTTCAAAAACTCATCCTCCTAGACCCCTCATGGTGGCTTCTACGTAGTGCTTGCAAAGAACCTTGACGTCTAGTCCTAAACTTGCTCTGATCAATTTTTTTTTTCCTGTCTCTATTGAGGAAACTGATTCTCTGACCTCATGGAATACTTTACCATCCACTTGAAGTTGAATCGATGTTTCCCACAGCTAAATCAAATTACCCTCTGAAGTTGACTGTGCAATCCTCTGCGTTGCCATACTAGGAATAAGTCATCATCTTGCTACTATCTCTCCTGGTCTGAAAATATATACTCTAGACCACTGTTCCTTCCCCTCTCTCTTTGTTCCCATTTTGAAGCTCAAAATATACCTACAACTCACTAGTGTTTTGTGGAAAATCAAACCCTTAAAGGAAATCAAACTTCGTGTATGTGTTCTCCATCTACCCATCGACTTCTTCTTATAATATTATGTTGGGACTCCAACGACGAATATTAAAACTTAATCAACGGATAAAACCACATGAGATTCGATCCATGTCAGTTTCTAGATGATTCACATGTTATCTCAATTAATTATGGTTAATTAACACCTTTTCCTAAGTTTAGACATAGGAAATATTTAAAACCAGATTAATAATCTAATTGAGACACTTCTAGATGAAATTTCCATAAATTACTTATCGGTTATGGATAACTCCTATCTTTCATCATCTCCATAAATTTTCAAGACTAGAACACCTACGATGGTATAAAAACTGACACTCCCGGTTAGTTAGGAAGGTGTTCTAGTGTTGCATCACTAGCACAACAACATGTCTCTGTATCACCCATTGTCATGTTGTTGATGTCTAGACACTATGACTGCTTTCCATTGCCCACCAATCAGCACACATCTCTTATGATACATCTGTGTTGCTTCTAACAGTACTATACTACTGCCAACTCTGCATATGCACTACAACTTCCTCTCATTTGTTGTTGTTGTAATTGCAACAATGGAAACTAAGAAGCATCCAAAATATTGAATTGATTGTGTTTGTTGCATCTATCTCCTAATAATATGACTGCTACTAGCACCTACATTTTCCACTAAATAATTTTCATTGTTGTTGACTCTGCTACTCAACCTCCTCCTGTGTTGCCAACACTACACTGCACTCCTCAACATCTGACTGTAACTAGTCTACTACTGTCACTCTAGGATATGACTATGTCAACTAAGATGGATCCATCATGCTATTGAATACTATTGGCCCCTATAGAAAGTTAATGATCCATGAGGTGGACAACTGAAGGATCCTTCCCATGTCTACGCTACTCTGGGACTATAACTGTAGATCAACCCACCTCTCTTTTGGAGGGATAGCTATAAACATAGTGGAATCTTCCTCCAAACTCGAGGATAGTTTGTCAATCTCAGTGAACGTTACTACTTGATCTTTCTTCTCCTACTTATCCTTCTTCCTGAGAGGACACTATGCATTGTAAAGGTCATACTCACCACCTCTAAAGCACTTAACCCTTGGCAGGTCCTTCTTCTTTCCTCATGCCCTTAAGTGCAACCCTTAGATTATAGGGCCACATTTTGTTCTTCCTTCTCACCCTTCATGCCCTTTTTGTTGTTGTCACTGATTATACTCTTTACTAGAGCCCACCTCAACGCCTCTTGTTGTAAGTCAAGCCACATCATGTCCCATTTTGGCAATGTGTCTTCGCCCAAGATACTTGGGACAAACACTTGTTGATCATCTAAGAGAGTGTTCAGGGCCATCCATATAATATTTGTGGGTTGGGGTACCTCTTCAATAACTACAAACTTATCTCAAACTTCGCAAATCATGGGGAAGAAGCAATCTATGATTTCACTCTTTCGTATCCTTATGATCCTCAGCTTCTCATGGAGAAACATGTTTCACTACTCGGAAGAACTCTGAAATAGCACATAGAGAGCATCTTGTATCTCCTTGGTCATACATTTGTCTGCCACATGTGAGAATAAATGATCTCAGACTCCATCCAAGATCATCCACTTTGCCTTCGCTCTTTCCTTTTTGTAGTCCTTGAGCTGATCAACATCCTAGGCTACTTCTACCAAATTCTCCACATAGGATTTCAGGCCATGTTCATGCAGAATGAAGGACATCGTAGGCTTCAAGATGACATAGTTAGAGGCTCCCTCCGACCAATTCTAATCTCTAAGCCTAAATGTGGCAATATCTACATCTAGTCAAAAAAATCTCTTTCCCTTTGTGCACTGTTGAATATGCTATTCATACTCCTTTATGGAGTGAGGAAATTAGCTCACAACTATTGCCAATTTGGAACTGGAAAATTGCAACTCTAGAATTCGAAATTTCTTGAGAGAATTTTTCCCCTAGTGTGTGTTATTTCTTGTCCACCCGATGCTAATTTTTCTTCTGCAAACTATTGCAAAACCCTCTGTGCCCAAACAAGGAACCTTCCCAGTGAAAATTCCTAAGTTGTTACTCCCTCTTCTTGCTAGAACCACTCAATCTAGCAAGCCAAATTTTTCTGCCAACCTACACTGAAAAATTGATCTGCCCAGCAATTTCGAACTACCTGGCTTAAGCTCTGTGCAACCTCTAGAAATTTATCCTACTGCTTCCAGTGAACAAAAAAAAATTTCTTTCACTTCTAAGCTTCTCGGTCTGATCAATCAAGCTATGATACCATGTGAAAATTTGAAGTCTGAAATCTTATCGCAACAACTAGAATTAATTCATCTAATTGTAAAAATTAATTAGTAATTTATTTTCTGTGACAAATATCGAATAAATCACACTGAAACCATCATAAATAAAAATTAGAAAAATTATAGCATTAGAAACTAAGAAATATTCTAGTACACACAAAAAAATTGACACACTTATTTCTGGACAATTGCACCTGTAAAAACCCAACTTGTGAAAATTAATGCAGCAACTTAAGGTTTTTATTATTATGCAGAAATGAAATTTCGAGTACAAACTATGGATGTCAAACTAGAAATCCAAACAGCAAGAAAATTTCGACAAAATTAGCTAAGGGAATTTCCCTTCCTCCACAAGAAACCCGAGCACAACTTCACTTTAGAAACTCGTCCTCCTAGGCCCCTCACACTGGCTTCTGAGTAGTCATTGTGCATAACCTTGGACATCTAACCCGAAAAATACCTCTAATCAAGTCGCTATGCCATTCTTTACTAAGGAAAATGATTCTTTAGCCTTCTCGAATACTTTCCTACCCACTGAAAGTTGAATCAAATTTTCCCATATTAAATCAAATTTCCCTATAAAGCTGATTGTGCAATCCTTTGTGCTGCCTCACTAGGAATAACTTCACCTCTCACTGATTCTTCTTTGGATTTGAAAAAAGATCCTCTGAATCACTTTGCCTACCCTTCTCTATCTCTTCTTCCCACTTGAATCTCAAACTCTTCCTCAAACTGACTGTTGTTGTATGGAAAATCGAACTCTTCAATAAAATCAAACTATGTTTGTGTGTTCTCCATCTACCCATCAACCTCTTATAATGTTATGTTGGGACTCCAATGACCAAGATTAAAATTTAATCAAGGGCTAAGATCACATTGAAGTCAATCCATTTGAGCTTCTGGATGATTCTCACCTTATTTCAATTAATTCTACTCAATTAAACCGTTTCCCTAAGTTTAGAGTTAGGGAATATTTAAAAATAGGTTAATAATCTAATTGAGACACTTCTAGGTGGAATTTCTAGAAATTATTTTTGGGTTATGGATAAATCTCGTGTTTTAGCCTCTTCATGGCCTCTGCACAAAGTTTAGAAACTATAACACCTCTAATGCTACAAAAATTAACACAACAGAGAAATCTATAAAAAGTAGGATTATTAATGTTTTTAGAATAATTTTAATTAAAATTAACCAAATATGTATGCTCATTATTGGAATTTTTTATAGTCCACATTGTTTTCACTTTAGTTAGAAAATATTTTATCTATAATTTAAAAGGGGCATGTGTCAACTTGAGGTTGTGTATGGAAGGAATTGCACATTTGCCTCATACTAGGTTGTAGAATGTGCTTCTTAGTGCAATAAATGTATTAATAGAAATTAAAGAATTTTTATATATGGAGACGTGAGATATATATAAAATTAAATAGTGGATATAAATTAATATCCATTTTATCATCCCCATATGGGGTGCATGTGACATGAGAACATGGGGTTGCGTTACCACAATCCCACCATACCACATGCCAGAGGACTCTGGCATCACACCACCATAAAGTTTCCCTAAGTGCCATGTTGAATGCAAGGGATGGTGCAATAGACCACCATTTGATGAACTCATTTTGCATTCATTCTCCTGTTGATTCAAAATAATAGAGGGAGGATATAGTATTTCCTCTTTAGGGTTTTGTTGGGTTGTGTTATATTCTTTCCACATAGTTAAAAGGGGGTTTGAAGGGCACCCATAACCCCACTTTATGGGGTCTAGGGCAGCGCCCCAGAAACTTTTGGTCTTAGACCCTATGTTAGGTTGGGCTGACCCACCTATGGTTTTGTGCATGATTTTTGCAGATGTTTTTTGGACATGATGGTTTTTGGTCCATGGTATTGGACGCGATTTTTTTCAGTCCATGTTATTAGACGCGATGGTTTTCGGTCCATGGTATTGGATGCTTTGGCATGTATAGATATGTATTCTAACATTGAAAGGAACATAATGAAAATCAAGCTGGTAGTCTCAGTTTTGGGATCCAGGGGAAATCTCTCTGTATATGTGTTTTATGTGTTATGCTCTCGCATTGTTTATTTTTCGTGTTTTAGAATTCGTATGAAAGTAATTTATGTACGGGGTTAAAACCTACGGTTGGTATCAGAGCTATTTTTGACTTCAAGGGGACGCCTTTGTTGCTGAGGGGTTTCGCTCGGGCCTATGGTAGACCCTATTCAGTGGAAGATCTGCGAGACCAATTCTGGTGGTGAATGAAGATGACGAGCAGTGGAAAGATAGAGATTGAGAAATTTAATGGTCAGAGTTTTGAGTTGTAGAAACTCAAGATGGAGGATTTGTTGGTGGATAAAGACCAATGGATCACGGTAGATCCGGGTACTAAACCAAAGGGAGTGTCTGATGAAGAATGGAAGAAGTTGGATCGGAAGGCAAGGAGCACAATATGATTGTGTGTCTCAGATTCACTATTGTTGAATGTATCAGGGGAAGCTATGGCAAAGGCTTTGTGGGACAA
This sequence comes from Pinus taeda, assembly GCA_000404065.3. Taxonomy (NCBI): domain Eukaryota; kingdom Viridiplantae; phylum Streptophyta; class Pinopsida; order Pinales; family Pinaceae; genus Pinus; species Pinus taeda. Next base: position 216,852 of record APFE030836477.1, read on the forward strand.
GTTAGTGACTTTGTACCAATCTAAGTCTCTGGTGAATAAACTGTTCCTGCTGAAAAAGTTGTATAACCTGAGGACAAAAGATGGAAGCTTGGTGACAGAACATCTGAATGCATTTAATATTGTGATAAGTCAGTTAGCATATGTTGATATTAAAATTTTAGATGAAGATAAGTACATCAGTTTGTTGTGTTCTCTACCACATTCGTGGGATAGTCTGGTTATTGCAATAGGTAGCAGTGCACCTGCCTTGCATTTTGATGAAATAGTCTCATCCTTGCTGACGGAGGAGATGACAGGGAAAAATATGGAGAGCCAAAATGGTGATGCATTGTCTGTACGAGGGCAGACCTAGAATAGAAACAAAAATAAGTCATCGAGTGGGAGATTTAAATCTAAATGGAGATCTAAATCTCCAGGGAAACCTGTAAAGGCGGTGTGCTAGAAATTTGGAAAGGAAGGGCACTACAAAAGGGATTGTAATTCTAAAGCTCCTGACAAAGGAAAAGGATTTGATGAGGCTCCTTCTGCAGAGGTGAAAACCACCTCAGATGAAGGTGGGGATGTGTACTTGGCTTCTTCAAGTACATATGTAGATCATGGGGCATGGTTGATTGACTCAGGTGCATCCTTTCACTTCACTCCCCATAGAGGGTGGTTCTGCGAGTATGAGAAATATGATGATGGCGATCTCTTCTTGGGGGATGACAGGAAGGCTAGAATCGTTGGTCGCGAAAAGGTAAAGTTGAAGTTGCAAGGTGGAAGGGTTAGAACGTTTCCAGGTGTTCTACATATTCCTGCATTAGCCAGAAATCTTGTTTCTGTTAGCAAGTTAGATGATGCAGGTGTAAAAACAGTGTTCGAGAAGGATACTTGCAAGATGGTTAGGGGAGCACTGGTATTGATGCAGGGAGTTCGGATTGGAACTCTGTACAAGCTGCAAGGTAGCACTGTTATTGATGGATGCAATAGTTTTTGGTTCCTGAAAGTAGAGCGGAAAATCTAGTGGTCTTCGGAGAGAAGACCATGCTATGGCATCAAAGGCTTGGACATATTGGATAAAAGGGCCTTTAGATACTTCATGGTAAAGGTATACTAGAAGGTATGAGTAATAGCTCTCTGGATTTTTATTTCTATGAAAATTGGGTATATGGGAAGTAGAATCGGGCGAGTTTCCCCTCTAGTAGTAAGAGGGCGAAACAAATATTAGAACTTGTGCACAGTGATGTGTTTGGACCTGTGAAGTTTCCATCACTGGGTAAGTTTGTGTACTATGTATCATTTATAAATGAATTCTCAAGGAATACATGGATATGTTTCCTTAAGAATAAATCTGAAGTGTTTGACAGGTTTAAAGAATTTAAGGCTCTGGTGGAAACTAGACAGAGAAGAAGATAAAGGTGCTAAGGACAGATAATAATGGAGAGTTTTGTAGTAAGGAATTTGAAGAATTCTGTAAGAAGTGTGGTATAGCACATCAGAAGACTACTCCATATACACCTCAACAAAATGGAGTTGCAGAAATGATGAATAAGACGTTGATGGAAAGGGCAAGAAGCATGCTCAGTGGTGCCAAGTTAGGACAAGAATTATGGGTAGAGGCGGTGGATATTGCATGTTACTTGGTCAATAGGTCATCTTCATCAGTGTTGGAAGATAATACTCCACAAGAGGTATGGACTGGTAAGAAACCCTCTCTTTCACATATGAGGGTATTTGGATGTGATGCATATGTACATGTTCCAAAGGAGAAACGAACCAAGTTGGATAGTAAATCTGAAAAGAGCATCTTTAATGGGTATAAGGATGGTTTAAAGGGTTATAAGATTTGGAACCCAGTCACACAGAAGGTTGTGTACAGTCGAGATGTGGTGTTCAGAGAGGTGAAAGATGTTATTAAACATCAAGTCCAACGAAAGGAACCTCAGAAGATAGAGTTTGAGATAAAGGAGGAAGAATCAGACTCTACAGCAGAGGAGGAATCAAAAGATGAAGAGCCACATACTCCGGCTATGAGAAGATCAGTTCGAGAAAGAAGACAGCCTCAAAGATATAGTCCATTTGCTTTCTGTTAAAATTTTAGTTTATCTATTATTGACGATGATCCTAGAACTGTGAAGGAAGCAATAGCTTCAGAGGATGGAAAACTCTAGAAAGAGGCCATGGTTGATGAAATAGCATCTTTGCAAAAAAATAAGGCTTGGGATCTGGTGGAATTTTCTACTGGAAGGAAACCCATTGGCAGCAAATGGGTGTTCAAAAAGAAGACAAATGCAGAAGGAAAAGTGGAGAATTACAAAGCTCGATTGGTAGGCAAAGGTCATTCCCAGGTGCCATGAATTGATTTTGGTGATATTTTTTCTCCTGTTGCCAAGGTAACTTCTATTAGATTACTTTTATCTGTTGTTTTTGCTTTTGATTTTGAGGTAGAACAGATGGATGTGAAGACAACATTTCTTCACGGAGATCTGGAAGAGGAAATCTACATGAAACAACCTAAAGGCTTTGCAATGAAGGGTAAGAAAGAACTGTTATGCAAGTGAAAGAAGTCTCTGTATGGGTTAAAATAGTCACCAAGTATGTGGTATTAGAAATTTGATACGTTTATACGGGGACTTGGGTTCACCAGAAGCAAAGCAAATCATTGTGTGTACTTTAAATTAATTGGTGCCTATGTTATTTATCTGGTCTTGTATGTTGATGATATGTTGCTGGTTGGAAATGACAAAGAAATTATCTAGGATTTGAAGACTCAATTGTCCTCCAAATTCGACATAAAAGATATTGGTGCTGAAAACTATATTTTGGGCGTGGAAATTAAAAGATATCAGGCAAAGAGGAAGCTTTGGTTAAACCAGGGGAGGTATGTTGAGACAATACTGTAGAGGTTTAATATGTAAGATAGTAAATTGGTGAAGGTTATTATTCCTATAGGTGTGAAGATATCTGCTAAACAATGTCCCAAGACACAAGAAGAGGAAGAGGACATGCCACGTGTTACATATGCAAGTGCATTCAGTAGCCTGATGTATGCAATAGTCTATACTAGACCAAACATTGCACATGCAGTGAGAGTATTGAGCAGGTTTATGTCAAAAACAGGAAAGGAGCACTAGACAACAATGAAGTGGGTTTTCAGGTATTTGCGTGGAACTAGTGATTATGGTTTGTGCTACCAAGGAAGACCAAGATTGGATAGAGTGTTGGATATTCATGGCTTTGTTGATGCAGACTGGGTTGGAGATCTGGATCAGAGAATATCTACAAGTGGGTATGTGTTTAACATATTTGGAGGTGCAGTCAGTTGGATGAGTAAGAAACAACCTGTAGTGGCACTATCAACTACAAATGCAGAATACATGGCAGCCACTCATGCAAGCAAGGAAGCAGTTTGGCTACATAGATTGTGTTCAAGTATGGGGTTAGTACAGGAAGCTATAAGGATAGACGGTGATAGCCAAAGTGCAAGGTTCTTGGCAAAGAACCTTGCATATCATTCAAAGAAAAAGCACATTGATGTTCAGTATCACTTTCTGAGGTATATGATAGAAGACAAAAAGGTGTTGCTGGTAAAGGTGGACACTTTGAAGAATACTGCAAATCCATTGACAAAATATGTGAGCTCTGAGAAGTTCTCCTGGTGTAGAGAAACAATGGGCGTTTCAGGGCTGGAAAAATGACTAACCTCTCTTGTGGCCCCTTGTGGAAAGAAAACAACAAGTGGGAGAATGTTAGGTTGTGTTATATTCTTTCCATGTAGTTAACAGGGGTTTGAAGGGCACCCATTACCCCACTCTATGGTGTTTGGGGCAGTGCCTCGAAAAATTTTGGTTTTCGACCTTATGTTAGGTTGGGCGAACCCACCTATGGTTTTGTGCATGATTTTCGCACATGTTCTTTGGACGCGATGGTTTTCAGTCCATGGTATTGGACGCGATATTTTTCGGTCCATGGTATTGGACGCGATGGTTTTCGGTCCATGGTATTGGATGCTTCGGCATGTATAAATATGTATTGTAACATTGAAAGGAACATAATGAAAAATCAAGCTAGTAGTCCCGGTTTTAGGATACAGGGGAAATCTTTGTGTATATGTGTTTTATGTGTTATGCTCTCACATTGTTTATTTTCTGCGTTTTAGAATTCGTATGCAGGTAATTTCTGTACAGGCTTAAAACCTACAAGTTTTATGGCAGCTTGTACCATCCCCAAGGGGAGCCAATATCAGAATTTTCCTTCACCCATTCCACAATCAATAGGACTCATTTACTGGGAAATATAACTATGATATTAGCCTAGGGAAGGAGACCATATGATTGGGCCTGGCATACAACTTCGATTAGCTTAATTATTCTTAACATTGGGAGTCATAGGAATTCTAGAGATCAAAATTTTTGTACTCTTATTTGCTTTATAAGGGAACTCAACCCCCACATCTTAGTCTAGTTTGATGGATATCTCAATGGAAAGGTTGGATTTCCTCTCGGAAGAACAGGAAGGAAAGGCCGACCCAACTAGAATGTTTGTTTTCCCTCACTAGTTGGCCGAATTACCAGTTTCATTTGAGCTGAAAAATTGGTTGGGAGATCTATTTCATGACCAAATATCAACAACTAGTGACCTGTATACATCTAGCCTAATGAAAAATATACAAGAGTTTATAGACTTCTATCTCTAAAGAGATCATAAAGCTCTTATGAAAGGAAGAAATCTTGTCCACACACTAACCAAGGATACTTTCCAAGACAAACATAGCTCTCTTCCCTAATTTTCCAGAGAGTCCAATTATGAACAAATGAAAAATCCCTTAAAAAATTCCTCAAAGAAATGGACACCTTCTTACAACATTTTATGGGCATCATGATCCACTCTACCATAGAATGATCCACTCTTCCATAGAAAAATAACAAAAATATTTTCACCTCATTAAGAAACTCCAATGGCTCTTACTAAAAAGCATTCTCTAGACACTCTTAGCCGCTAAAGCAAGAGAAAATTTTCAAGTTCGACATACCTCATCCAGCTAGCTTTTCACATAAAGCTGACTTTTCTTATTTAACTAGCGAAATACCCTTCTTGTGTAGCCTGCGTCCCCAAAAGAAATGAGTGTAGAGTCTTTAAATACACTAAAAGATACTAGCATGGAAAAAGACTAAAATTATTAATAAACCAGACTATTTTCTTTATTTATAAAAATATATGGCGAAAGATACAATTAGATGTATAATATTATAAT